>OY740788.1:38327631-38484239 GCA_963514005.1 Raja brachyura | reverse complement strand
GTGGTGGGGGAGGGGTGGGGAGAGGGGGGATGGAGAGGGATGAGGGGAGAGAGGGGGAGAGTCGGGTGAGAAGAGAGGCGTGAGGGGAATGGAAATGGGGGAGAGAGGGGCGAGGAGAGCGGTGGTGAGAGAGGGACGTGGAGAGAGGGGTGGGGAGAGAGGGGTGAGGGGATAGGGGTGAATAGAGGGGGAGGAGATGGGTGAGGAGAGAGGGGGGAGAGGGAGGGAGCAGGAGGGGAGAGAGGGGGGAGAGGGGTAAGATGGGGAGAGAGTGGGGGGGGAGGAGAGCGGGGAGGGTGAAGGGGGAGACAGTGGTAGATGGGGATAGGGGTGAGGAGGGGGGGATGGAGAGGAGGAGGAGAGAGGGGTGTTGAGAGAGGGGTGGGGTGAGAGGGATGGGGAGGGAGGGGTGAGGGGTGAGGGGTGAGGGGAGAGGGGTGATGGGAGAGGGGTGAGGAGAGAGGGGTGAGGAGAGAGGGGGAGAGAGGAGTGAGGAGAAAGGAGTGTGGGGAGAGGGGGAGAAAGGAATGAGGAGAGAGGTGTGAGGGGAGAGGGGTGAGGCGAGAGGGGTGAGGGGAATAGGGAATGGGGGAGAGAAGTGGGAAGAGAGAGGGTTGAGGAGAGAGGGGTGAGGTGAGAGGGGTGAGGTGAGAGGGGGAGAGAGGAGTGAGGAGAGAGGGGTGAGGAGAGGGAGGAGGAGAGGAGTGAGGAGAGGGGTGGGGGAGAGGGGTGAGGAGAGAAGGGTGATCACGCGCTTCGACACAGGCTGCAGGGGGTGGGGCTGGGGCTGGAGCAAATGCATATGTAAATAGGTTCCATTGCGATTGGCTACCTGTGAGGTATGGCATTATGACATCACACAATGGAAGGTGCTGCAACATCAGGCGGCGTGGGGGGGGAGGGGCTGGGGCTGGGACTGGAGCAAAGCCAGATGTAAATGAGATCCATTGCAATTGGACATCTGTGAGCATTGGGCATTGTGACATCAGACGATGGAACGTTCGTCAACGTTCTATGGGTGCGAAGCTGTATGATTGAATTTTTTAAATGTTTTTTACTAAAAAAGCAGGGAAATTAATAACCAAATGTTCTAATTTTCAAAGTAAAATGTGGAGGAGGAAAAACTACAGGATCATGTAAAAATGTCTCCGTTACGGTAAAGGGTGGAGGAGTAAGTTCACAAACAGCTTAAACGAATTTTCGCGAAATAGAACCGGGGGGGGGGGGGGGGGGGGGGGGGGTGGGGAGAGGGAGATAGGGAGAGTGGGGAGGGGGAGGGGTAGATGGGGAAAGAGTGGGGAGGGAAGATGGGGAGAGATTGGGGAGGGGGAGGAGAGGGAAAGGGGAAGGGAGAGAGAGGGGGATGAGGATGGGGAGGGGAGGGGAGGAGTGCGGGGAGGGTAAAGGAGGAGACAGGGGCAGGGGGAAGGAGGTGGTAGAGGGAGAGATGGAGAGGGGTGAGGAGAGAGGGGGGAGGTGAGAGGGGTGAGAAGAGATGCGTGAGGGGAATGGGGAATGGGGGGAGAGAGGGGTGAGGAGATTAATAACCAAATGTTCTAATTTTCAAAGTAAAATGTGGAGGAGAAAAAACTACAGGAATATGTAAAAATGTCTCCATTATGGGTGGAGGAGTAAGTTCACAAACAGCTTAAACAAATTTTCGCGAAATAGAACCCGCAAACCAATAAACCAACAAACTACAGTTTTAATAGCTACTAGACCAAATGCAGACCCATTGGGACTGTTCGGGGGGGGGGGGGGGGGGGGGGGGCAGCATGTCACGTCACACACACTAACTACCACCCCACACACACGCTAACTACCCCCCTTGATATTATATGATATTATTAATTTGCTCCTTTTACACCATAACCGCCCTATCCACTGATACATAGCCCCCAACTCGGAGATGGAGAGAGAGTGTGGAGGGGGAGATCAGGAGAGAGTGGGAGGGGGAGATGGGGAGAGAGTGGGGAAGGAGAGGGGAGGGGGAAGGGAGAAAGAGGGGGATGAGGATGGGGAGGGGCGGAGAACGGGGATGGTAAAGAAGGAGACAGGGGAAGGGGGAAGGGGTGGAAGAGTGGGGAGGGGGAGGGTGGGTGAGGGGGTTAGAGAGGGGTGGGGGAAGGGGAGGAGGGGAAGGGAGATGGGAAGAGAGTGGGGACGGGGAGATGGGGAGAGAGTGGGGAGGGAGATGGTAGGGGAAGGGAGAGAGAGGGGGATGAGGATGAGGAAGGGAGGAGAGCGGGGAGGGTAAAGGAGGAAACAGGGGTAGGGGGAAGGCGGTCGTGGAGTGGGGAGGGTGGAGGGTGGGTGAGGGGGGTAGAGAGGGGTGGAGGAAGGGGTGGGGGAGGGTGGGGAGGAGGGGAGAGGGCGATGGTGAGAGAGTGGGGAGGGGGGAGATGGGGAGAGAGTGGGGAGGAGAGGGAAGGCGGAAGGGAGAGAGAGGGGGATGAGGATGGGGAAGGGGAGGAGAGCGGGGAGGGTAAAGGAGGAGACAGGGGTAGGGGAAGGGGGTGGTAGAGGGAGAGAGGGTGGGTGAGGGGGGTAGAGAGGGGTGGGGGAAGGGGAGGAGAGAGGGGAAGACGGGAAGGTGAGAGGAGAGGGGTGGGGGAGAAAAGGGGAGGAAAGGGAGAGGGGGAGGAAGAAGGGATGGGGAGAGGTGGAGAGAGTGGAGGGGGAAAGAGAGGAGAGGGAGAGAGTGGAAGGGGAGAGAGAGGATGGGAGAGAAAGGAGGGGGAGAGAGAGAGAGAAAGGGGAGGGAGAGAGGTAGGGAGGGGGAGGGAGAGTGGAAGAGTGGGAGATGGGGAGAGGGAAGGGGGGTGGGAGAAGGAGGGGAGGACAGGGAGAGGGGTGAGGAGAGGGAGATGGAGAGGGGAGAGGAGAGAGGGGTGGGGGAGAGAGGTAAGGGGGAGAGAGGTAAGGGGGAGAGAGGTGTGGGGGAGGGGGGGAGGGATGGGTAAGGGAGGGGAGGAGGGAGATGGGGTAGGAGAGGGAGGGGGTAGAGTGTGGAGGGAGGGGGAGAGGGGTGTGGGAGAGGGGTGGGGGAGAGGGGTGGGGGGAGAGGGGGGAGGCAGAGTGGGAGGGGTAGGGGCAGTCCATCTGTCTCCACTCCCCATCACCCCCAATCCTCTTTCTCTATTCCCACACACGTGATCACGCGCTTCGACACAGGCTGCGGGGGGCTGGAGCAAAGGCATATGTAAATGAATCCATTCCGATTGGACATCTGTGAGCATTGGGCATTGTGACATCACACAATGGAACGTTCACCAACATTCTATGGGTGAGAGCAGTTTGATTTTTTTAACATTTTGAAATATTGGGAGGGGGGGGGGGAAGGATTTTATTAAAAATTGTGTACATAAAAATGTCTAAATGTTATGAGGAGTGCATTTGATGGTCTGGTTTTGGCGGACCATGGAATCAAAGGCAAAGATCATCGGGGGGTGGGGGAGCATGTGGTGTCACACACACTAACTACCTCCCCACTCTTCCACTTATATCCCCCTTCCCCCACCCCTCTCCCTCCCCACCCCCCTCTCCCTCCACCCCTTTCCCCTACCCTTCTCTCCCTCTTCCACCACTCTTCCCTCCTCCCCCCACCTCGCTCTCTCCCCTTCCCCCACCCCTCTCTCACCCAAGGAAGAGGGGGGGTGGGGAGAGGAGATGGGGAGAGAGTGGGGAGGGGGAGAAGGGGAGAGAGTGGGGAGGGGAGATGGGGAGAGAGTGGGGAGGGGGATATGGGGAGAGAGTGGGGAGGAGAGGGGAGGCGGAAGGGAGAGAGAGGGGGATGAGGATGGGGAGGGGAGGAGAGCGGGGAGGGTAAAGGAGGAGACAGGGGTAGGAGGAAGGGGGTCACAGAGGGGGGAGGCGGGGAGGGTGAGGGGGGTAGAGAGGGGTGGGGGAAGGGGAGGAGAGAGGGGAAGACGGGGAGGTGAGAGGAGAGGGGTGGGGGAGAAAAGGGGAGGAAAGGGAGAGGGGGAGGAAGAAGGGGAGGGGAGAGGTGGAGAGAGAGTGGAGGGGGAGAGAGAGAAGAGGGAGAGAGTGGAAGGGGAGAGAGAGGAGGGGAGAGAAAGGAGTGGGAGAGAGAGAGAGAAAGGGGAGGGAGAGAGGTAGGGAGAGTGGAAGAGTGGGAGGGGGGAGAGGGAAGGGGGTGGGGGAGAGGTAAGGGGGGTGGGGGAGAGAGGGATGGGGTGGGAGGAGGAGGGGAGGACAAGGAGAGGGGTGAGGAGAGGGAGATGGAGAGGGGAGAGGAGAGAGGGGTGGGGGAGGGGAAGGGGGAGAGAGGTAAGGGGGAGAGAGGTGTGGAGGAGGGGGGGAGGGATGGGTAAGGGAGGGGAGGAGGGAGATGGGGTAGGGGAGGGAGGGGGAAGAGTGCGGAGGGAGGGGGAGAGGGGTGGGGAGAGAGAGGGGAAAGAGTTGGGAGGTAGAGTGGGAGGGGTAGGGGCAATCCACCTATTCTCCACTCCCTATCACCCCCAATCCTCTTTGGACATCTGTGAGGGATAGCATTGTGACATCACACAATGGAAGGTGCTGGAACATCAGGCGGGGGGGGGGGGGGGGGGGGGGGAGTTGGGGCTGGAGCAAAGGCAGATGTGAATGAATCCATTCCGATTGGACATCTGTGAGCATTGGGCATTGTGGCACTCTTCCACTTCTCTCCCCCTTCCCCCACCCCTCTCCCTCCCCCACCTCCCTCTCCTCCACCCCTTTCCCCTACCCTTCTCTCCCTCTTCCACCACTCCCCCCTCCTGCCCCCTCCTCCCTCTGTCCCCTTCCCCCACCCCTCTCTCACCCAGGGGAGGGGGGTGGGGAGAGGGAGATGGGAGAGAGTGGGAGAAGGGGAGAGATTGGGGAGGGGGAGGAGAGGGGAGGTGGAACGGAGAGAGAGGGGGATGAGGATGGGGGGAGGGGAGAGGAGGAGAGCTGGGAGGGTAAAGGAGGAGACAGGGGTAGGGGGAAGGGGTGGTAGAGGGGGGAGGGTGGGTGAGGGGGTAGAGAGGGGTGGGGAAGGGGAGGGGAGAGGAGAGGGGACATACACCCACAAGACACACACCTGGTCGGTCGCCAGACACACACACAGAGTTTTAAAAGTATATAGATAGATAAGATAAGATATGATGGATATGATTGAATCAAAATTGTGTATTGGTTCTTTTTGTATGACTGCAGCAACCAAATTTCATTTGAACTTCATTTGAGGTTTAAATGACAATAAATAATTGTATTGTATTGTATTGTAAAATCAAGAATCATAAATTCACATTTCAAATATGGTTTCACAATTCAGTAGTACTGATTTTCATTATTCCATACTGATATTTGGGAATACATGAGATTGCATGAAAAATACTGATTTTCAAAAATCCAGTGTAGTACATTCTATTGCATTCATGTGAGAAATACCGATTTCCCCAACAAAATACTGATATTCAGCCATCAAAATACGGAAATGTTCGGTGAAACTTGACAGCTTTGCAAGTATTCCCAATCACATTGTGTTTGAGAATTCAAAATGTGACTTGTGATCTTGTTTATGTCATCATGGAACTAGAATTTGTTATAATCGTATGACAGTAAAATAGGGTAATTTGAAAGTGATCATAACAATGTAAATGCACCATTTTGTTTTACTTCAATTTTCATGATGGAAATTGAAGTCAAACTAAATTTATTCATATCACTATTCCATGTTGAAATTGATGTGATGTGAAGTTGTTAGGTCAGGAGGACCATCAAAGGTGCACTGCTCACACTAACACAGTCTAACAGTAACAGGCAATCAAATCAACACACAAAACATTTTCTAAAAACAGTTTTCTTTACTGCAAAAACTTACAGTATTTTATTTGCAGTTTTTGCATGCTCCTTTATAACATTTTACATAACATTTTACAACAGTACAACTTGATTATTAAAACAAGGAAAACTTCAATTCTTGATTTTTTTTAAGTGTATACAATCCAATTCAAGACCCCAATCATCCAATTCCACCCACTCATTGCTCTTGACTCAACCAAAATTATTTTTGAAATCTTGGTCATATATTTGGTGCAATCATTTCTAAAATAAGACTCAGAATGCACCAGAGAGCATCTAAAACCCCAGAGCTGTGTGCACATTATTTCACCTAAATAATTTGTAATCCTGTCATGCCACCCCCCTTTTTGAAAAGCTTCGTATGGGCCTGCATCACCGCTAACGACCTGGTGAGGGCTACAATCTGTCAGGTGGAGGGAGAGGAGGTGGACTGATGAGAATGCAGGGAGAATAGATTTCAAGAAGGAAAAGAAGGGAATGAGATTGCTCTGTGTGGCACCATGGACTTGATGTTTTAAAATAACCATCTTTTATGTCATTAAGTGGGTACGGAAGTTTGAAAAAGGGCAGGAGGACTGATCATTCAGCCTCACTGGAAATGACGGGCTTGACATTAAATATTTTTGTACATGTGGCTGCATTTGATGCTTATTTACTACAGCAAATTGGTTTACCTGCAATTTTTGTAGCTGAGCTCTCTGGTAGTATGTTTCTAATCAGTGCAGTTACTTTAATTTTGCTGACATTTTAATTTTAATTAACTGAATCTTAATTAAATGCTGTAGTTATTTTAATTTTGATGTCTTATGGGATGTCTCACCGAAACTTCAAGAAGCCTTGTCCGCGAAGCTTTTATTAGCCCGAGCCAGCATGTGCAAGCTGATACCAAGCTTCAATAATGCAAGGTGCTTCTCATCACCTGTGGTATTAGAATAAAGAGGCAGCATGATTTTACATTCCTTCATAATGAACAACTAGTCATTTTGAGTAAGAAGTAGGTAGGCTGATGTTAAATGAGGCTTGGCCCTGACGATAGTTTAAGAACATCGTAAATTTCCAGTTCATCTTGTTGGCCATTGACCTGAAATCAACATGGAATTAAAATTGAGATCTTTACCTTACACTGAGATAATTCTTTCAATCAGTCACTTATGTAGGGAACATCAATGCTAATCACATGGGGCTGTTTCCTCAGGACATCTCATTTTGCGAAGTTTTAATGTCTAATCAATATTTTATTTCTGTACACTAATTGTCACTTCTCTGAGAAAATGTTCACTGTCCATAACATCCTGAAGATCCATTGACCTTTGATCTAGTGTAAATGTTGGTATCCATTCATCAAGCATTCGACAAACATGTTCCCC
This sequence comes from Raja brachyura, assembly GCA_963514005.1. The sequence continues at coordinate 38,477,046 of OY740788.1, read as the reverse complement.
AGGTTGTCTATTGTGTATCATACATATTACTCTATTTCCCCCCCTGCCCTCCTTCCCTGACAATGGGTGCTTGACCTTGCCATCACGAGGTAGGATTGTCTTTGATAGGATTTTCACCCTGGAGTCAGAGAGCTGTTATCTCAAGACTTGCACACAAGGATCTACACTGACAGAGCTTCTCAGTGTAGATGTTAACTTGAGCCTCATCTGTGATCAAAGGTGGACGCAATGGCCTTGGATGAAGATGAACTACTGAGGCTGCTACTTACATTTAAGTTGACATGATTGAAGAGATGATCTGGCCATAATCTTGTTGCTTGTGGGAACAAGCAGGTTGAAGCTCCGATGACTCTGATTCCAATCTAACAGTGACAAATAAAAGAGAAGACGTATAACATAGCAAAGATAAGCGGGAAGCCAGAGGATTGGGAAACTTTTAAAGAGCAGCATAAGGCAACTAAAAAGGAAATACGGGGAGAAATTTCAAGTACGAAGGTAAGCTGGCCAAGAATATAAAGGAGGATAGTAAAAGCTTCTTTAGGTATGTGAAGAGGAAAAACATAGTTAAGACAAATGTGTGTCCCTTGAAGACAGACACAGGTGAATTTATTATAGGGAACAAGTGAGTTGAACAGGTATTTTGGTTCTGTCTTCATTAAGCAAGACACAAACAATCTCCCAGATGTACTAGGGGACAGAGCACCTAGGGTGATGGAGGAACTGAAGGTAATTCACGTTTGTCAGAAAATGGTTTGGGTGGACTGGTGGGACTGAAGGCTGATAAATCCCCAGGGCCTGATGGTCTGCATCCCAGGGCACTCAAGGAGGTGGCTCTAGAAATCGTGGACACATTGGTGATCATTTTCCAATGTTCTATAGATTCTGGATCAGCCTGTGGATTGGAGGGTAGCTAATGTTATCCCTTTCTTTCAAGAAAGGAGGGAGAGAGAAAGCAGGGAATTATATACCAGTTAGCCTGGAGTCGATTATTACAGATATAATAGCGGCACATCAGGATAGCAGTAACAGGATTGATCCGAGTCAGCATGGATTTACGAAGGGGAAATCGTGATTGACAAATCTTCTGGAATTTCTTGAGTATGTAACAAGTAAAATGGACAAGGGAGAGCCAGTGGATGTAGTTTACCTGAACTTTCAGAATGCCTTTGATAAGGTCCCACACAGTGGATTAGTGGACAAAATTAGGGCACATGGTATTGGTAGGATATTGACATGGATACAAAATTGGTTGGCAGACAGGAAACAAAGAGTAGGGATTAACAGGTCCCTTTCAGAATGGCAGGCGGTGACTAGTGGGGTGCCGCAATGCTTGGTGCTGGGACCACAGTTATTTACAATATACATTAATGATTTAGATGAAGGAATTAAAAGTAACATTAACAAATTTGTAGATGACACAAAGCTGGGTGGAATTGTGAACTGTGACGAGGATGCTCTTCACAGGATGCAGAGTGGTTTGGACAGGTTGGCTGAGTGGGCAGATGGGACGGTCATATGAGGAAAGAATGGAGCGACTGGGCTTGTATTAACTGGAATTAGAAGGATGAGAGGGAATTGTATAGAAACACTAGAGTTACGTATAGCCCCCTACTGCGCAGGCGCGGCTGAAGGGTTCCCGATGTGATGTCCCTGATCACGGCTTGTGGACTCACAGTTCAACCAGTCATGGCAGGTGGTCTCACAATTCTGAGTGAATTGTGAGACCACCTGTTCACTCTTGTGGACTCACAGTTCACTCAGTCATGGCTTGTGGACTCACAGTTTACTCAGTCATGGCTTGTGGACTCACAGTTTACTCGGTCACGGCTTGTGGACTCACAGTTCACTCAGTCACAGTTTGTGTACTCACAATTCATTCAGTCACGGCTTATGGGCTCATGTTCACTCACTCATGGCTTGTGAACTCACAGTTCACTCACTCACGGCTTGTGGACTCACAGTTCACACAGTCACGGCTTGTGGACACAGTTCACCACTCACAGATGGTGGACTCACAGTTCGCTCACACCTTGTAGACCCACAGTTCACTCACGGCTTGTGGACTCACGGTTCACTCACTCGCGGCTTGTGGACTCACAGTTCACTCCGTCACAGCTTGTGGACTCACAGTTCACTCAGTCATGGCTTGTGGACTCACAATTCACTCAGTCACGGCTTGTGGACTCACAGTTCACTCATTCATGGCTTGTGGACTCACAGTTCACAGTCACAGCTTGTGGACTCAGTTCACTCAGTGTGGAGGAGGGGGTGTGTGGGGAGGGGATTTGTGGAGGTTGTGGCAGTAGGGGCGGGAGTGGATGTGGATGAGGGGGTGGGTGTTAGGGAGGAGTGTGGGGGAGGGGAAGTGTGGGGGGGAGTGTGGGGGAGAGGGTGTGGGGGAGGGGTGTGTGAGGCAGGGGTGTGGGGAAGGGGGGTGTCTGGGGGAGGTAGTTTGGGGTGGTTGTGGTGGTTGTGGGTGTAGCAGAGGGCATGCATGTGGGAGGGGGAAGGGGTGTGGGTGGTAGGGAGAAGTGTGGGGGTGTGGGGGAGGGGAGGTGTGGGTGAATGGAGAGTGTGGGTGAAGGGGGTGTGGGGGGGTGGGGATGTGTGTGTGTGGGAAGGGGGTGTGCGCGCGGGGAGGGGGTGTGTGGGGGAGGGGGGATGTGGGGGAGGTGGGTGTGTGGGGGAGGGGGATGTTTGGGGGAGGGGTGATGTGTGGGGGAAGGGGTGTGTGGGGGAAGGGGGAGTGTATGGGGGATGGGGGTTGTGTGGGGGAGGGGGGTGTGGGTGAGGGGGTAGGTGTGGGTGAGAGGGTAGGTGTGGGGGAGTGGGGGGTGTGAGGGGTCGTGAGGTGTGGGGGAGGAGGGGTGGGGAGAAGGGGGGTGTAGAGAAGGGTGGGGTGTAGGGGACGGGGGTGTAGGGGTGGGGGTGTAGGGGAGGGTGTGTGTGGGTGGGAGGGGTGTGTGAGGGAGGGGGAGGGGGGTGTGAGGGAGGGGGGTATGGGGCAGGAGGTGGGTGGTGTGAGGCAGGGGGGGTGTGGGGGAGGGTGCTGTAGGGGAGGGGAGGGTGTAGTGGAGGGGGGTGTAAAGCAGAGGAGGGGGTGTGTGCGATGGCTCCGACTGCCCTCACCAGCTGCAGGACCCAGGTGCAGACTCACTCAGCTGCTCCCGTCCCCAGCCCGTCACACTCCCCGCCCGCCCGCGGAATGCAGCCCACACTCCCCTGCTTCAGCTTTATTCTCGGCGGTTTCTGGGCGGGCGGCTTCTGGATGTGCTTACAGACTCAGCCCCGCCTCCGGGGTTTTTATTCTCCAACGGGTGCCGGAAGGGGCATTACCTTCTTGCTGAATGACAGGCGAGAAGACCAATCTACCCTCTCACGATTTGTAAAACCTTAGTTTTTAAACCATAAGTTTGTAATCTTCCACCGGAACAAAACTTGGTGGCTTGGAGAACGGTGAGTAGGGTGGCGGAAAAATCCTAGCGATATAGGGTACCGTTTTTGTGGAAATTTAAATACAACGCAGGCCGGAAGTGGTCAAGATGAGAGTTTTAGTAATAGTATAGATTGTTATGGAATTGGACACATTAGATGCAGGAAACATGTTCCTGATGTTAGGGGAGTTCAGAACCAGGAGCTTAAGAATAAAGGGTAGGCCATTTAGAACTGAGACAAGGAAAAACTTTTTCACACAGAGAGTTGTGAATTTGTGGAATTCTCTGCCTCAGAAGGCAGTGGAGGCCGATTCACTAGATGCATTCAAGAGAGTGTTAGATAGAGCTCTTAGGGCTAGGGGACTCAAGGGATATGGGGAGAAGGCAGGAACGGGGTACTGATTGTGGATGATCAGCCATGATCACATTGAATGGCGGTGCTGGCCATTCAATGCCAGTACTTGCATTCTGTACTCCTGCACCTATTGTCTATGTATCTATATTTCTATGTACCATTTAAAAAATAGCCAATGGTGATCAAGCAGTCTGATGCTCTATGAAGTGCTGAACATGACATGGAAGGCACCTTGTAAATGCAATGTTTTTCATTTTAATCTCCATCTTTGTGCTTGAATCATTGACCTCTGGCAACTCATTTATCTTTTGGTGATACTTTGTCCACCTGTCTTGGCAGTCAGAAACAATTGTTTTACCAATTAATTAAGTGAATGCATTGTAAAAAGATTGGTAGATCATTTCATTGGGCTACTCATAGAGGTTACACTTCATGTTCATATGTTTACGAGCAGAATCAGGACATTCGGCCCATCAAGTCTACTCGGCCATTCAATCATGGCTGATCTATCTCTCACTCCTAATCCCATTCTCCTGCCTTCTCCACATAACCCCTGACACCCATTCTAACCAAGAATCTATCTCTGCTGAAAAAAAAATCCTAGGAAAGGTTCCTGATATAAAATAAATACATTATAAAATAACATAATAATAATAATAATAATATATTATTAATTCATTTATATTAAGTTACATTTCATTACATTCATTTTAATTAGTCTATACCATTAATGTATATACTTAATTTTATATTATTATGAATTATAAAACAATGATAAAATAAAATAATAAATACTAATACAACTATCCTATAAGTTGGTAATTTAATACACGCAAATCTATTTTTGGATGGCACTCAGACATCCACTGTGGCAAGAATTAATTCCAGGCTTGAAACACTCTTAGCTGTAGATATGTCATAAAGCAATTCATTTAATTTTGTTTCATCTTTTTTCTCTCAATAACTTTATGAAAACTTCTTAATTCTGTATTGAGATATGACTCCAAGGTTCTGTTCACCCTCTGATACCTTAATCCAACTGGTTAATATTATTTTTTTTAATATTTTATCTCACAAAACTAGATGATGAAAACAGGAAGCTATTTGACAACAAGGACCATCATGTCCAGACTGATTATATAGCATTATGCTGCCTTATTTAGGGTTTATGGGATTGCTTTAAATTTATAAGGATATACATAGCAAAGATTATAGAGGGCTCCTCTATAATCTTTGGTACATAGTAACAGAAGTTGGAGTAACTCATCCAACCCCTGTTATCTGCTCTGAAAATTATGGTTGATCTTTTACCTCACACTAACTTCATATCCTTTGATACCTTTAATATCAAAAAATCTCTGCCCTGAATATTCTCAATTACTGATCCTCTATGCTCATGGGTAATGTTGTGCAAGGATTCATGACCCTCCCGGTAGATACATCTTTTTCACCCTTATCCTTAATAGCTAATCATATATTTTCAGGTGCCAAACCCTGGAGCTAGATATCACAGCCAGAGGAAACATTATCTTTGCATTTATCCTATCAAACTCTATTAAAAACTGTACATGTTTCATCCCATGGTTAGACCACACTGGGACATCATGAGCAGCTCTAATGCTATCCATTCGGAAGAAATGATTGGCCTTGGGAATTTTGGAATCGGAGAGACATAGATTTAACATTGTGAAGCGTGATTTCAGAAATGTGGGCTGTATTTCCTGGTATTTAGAAAGTTAAGGGAGGTGAGAGAGAGGGCGAGGGAGATAAATGGAGGGATAGACAGACAGACAGACAGAGATAGAGGGAGAGACAGAAGGAGAGAGAGAAAACAAAACATTCTGCCAGTTGGCGAATTCAGCACTAAGGGTCATGATCTAACATTACAACCAACCCTCTCACAAGTGAATTTAGGAAATTCACTTGCCAGAGTGGTAGAAATTTGGAACTCCCTCCAATGCTAACTTTAAATCTAACAATGGTGAACAAAATCTATTGAAGGCAGTGAAGGATATGGGGAAAGCATGGGTGTTTGCAACAGCCATGCTTGCATCGAGTGGTGAAACAGCTCAAGGACAGAACATCCTCCTCCTTCTCCAGTTCCTTTGTGTTCCATATAAATGCATCATTCCTGGTGAGGATCTGCTGCAACCATTCACCCTCTGACCTATACTTACATTGAATTTACAAATTTAAAAACATGAAGGTATCTATTTTATCCGTGCAGATTTCGGCAAATGATGGCCGAAGATGAACCTGAGGTGCATGAAGTGGTGCAGTTATTCCAATCTGTTCTTCAGGATACTATGGGGATAATGAAGGAAGATCAAGAAACAAGGAAACTAACCAGGCAGTGGAGCAAGAAACGGACACCGAGTCACACCATGATGACATTTAAATCTCGAGTGAGGATCTATCCCTTCAACAGTGATATCAAGACCGTTTCAGAAGATGTGGAGCAAACCTTTGTTGCACCAAGGCGCGTATGGAGCATGCCAGAGTTCAAAACTATAAAAGAGCTGTGATGGATGGTGCAATCTAAGTGACTGTACAGAGTCCATCAAATGTACTTAATCATTCAATTTAAGATCGACTTTGAACTATTCATTTGGAAGATATGGCACAATTGGCAAGGTCCGCATTTATTGTTCATCTCCTATAATTGTTGGCTTGCTAATTGATTTCAGACGAGAGTTAAGTCAACTACGTTGCTATGGATCTGGAGTCACATAGAGGGCAGACGCGTTAGACAGCAAATTTGGAAGGGACATTAGTGAATTAGTTGTATATTTATAACAATCCAGCAGTATCATGATCATCATTTCTGATACTTGCTTATTGATTTCACAATCTAGCTGAATTTAAATTTCCCTGCTGCCATTGTGTGTTTTCAATTTAAGCTTGTATATAATATTAAGGCTTTTGAAATGCAAATCTTGCACACCAGGCTAATGTGCCCTCAATCTTCTAGAAACTGTGACTGATGTGAATGTGTATTGTCTACCTGCTGTAATCAGCATTTGCTCTTGTGAACTTGCAGATGATAAATGAATAGCCTATTACTGAATATAGTATCACTGAAATTGGGTTCTAACAAAAATACAGAACAAACAAGTGATTTGGAAACCTGACGTTAAACAATTTTCTGTTGAACATAAACTTGCGTCATTTCACTTGCATATGAATTATTAGTTTATCATCATGTATTGCTGATATACCAAGGAATGTTTGTTGAATGAAGAAGGGTCTCAATCCGAAACATTACCCATTCCTTCTCTCCTGAGATGCTGCCTGTCCCGCTGAGCCACTATCATTTCGTGTCTATCTTTGATTTAAGCCAGCATCTACAGTTCTTTCCTATACATGTTTGCAGTGGTCTATAAAAAATAATCCATTGGCATTTTAGGTGTTTCTCCATTAGCAAATTTCCATAGTGCAAGATCAATAATGAAATGTGATGTTCTTTATTACAGATACTTTTAAGAGGTGTGTTGTAAATGGAGACTATTTCAATTATTTCCACTTATAAATCAGTTTTATTTTCACTGTCTTCAAATATCATGCTATGTATCAATTACAATTAATACCTTCAAATGGTACAAGTTAGAAGCTAGGAATAGGGGATGGCTAACAGTAGTTTTTCTGATAATGTCAACCGTATGTTTGCGACCTGGTATAGTGCCCCTGGCACACTACATATCAATATGAATGAAGCAGATCAGTTCCTCAAAATGTACGTACATTGTGGGTCGGTGCATAAAGTACATGACCAGATCCCCCCTCCCCTCCTCCTCTCCCCCCCCTTCCCCCTTCATTTCCTCGAAGGGAAGGAAAATAAATTGCAGAATGGACATCTGGACTACACTTTAGCATTTTGTGACATTGTTGGAAAAATGATGCATGGATACAGTAACAAAATAAAAATAAATCTGTGAAAGATTGGTGATCCAAGGCTGACCATGACGCAGGTTTCTAATCATCTTGTTTTGGTAAGTTGTTATATAGGAGAAATGTCTCGCTACTTTTCAACTATCCATTATACCTCTGGTGTTTACAGTAGCAATGAAAATGTTCCATTTATGAGACGAATAATTAACAGATCCTTTGTTATTTTAGATCAGCGAATCACAGGTACACTTTATTGGTACCTGGGCTATCATGAAACACAATGGGATGAAAGACTCGATGCAGAATACTGCACTCAAACATTTTACATATGCTTAAGGTTTCATAACCTTTCTCTAAGAGTTAATTGGGGAAAAAATACAATGCGTGCAATTATCAGTCCTGCTGCCACTTATGTGTAAGCCATCATACAGCTACTTGGTTTATTTAATCTATGCTGCATCAAGATTACTATTTGGCACAATGGTGCAGCTGGTAGAGGTACTGCCTCACAGCATCAGAGACCAGGGTTTGATCCTGACCTCAGGTGCTGTCTATGTGTAATTTCTCCATGACAGCATGGGGTTTCCTTCAGGTCTCCTGTTTCCTCCCACATCCCAAAGATGTGAGCGTTTGATGGTTCACGACCTCTGTAAATTACCCCTAGTGTGTAGGGAGTGGCTACGAAAGTGAGTTAACATAGAACTAGCTTGAATGAGTAATTAATGGTCGACGTGGACTCAGTGGGCCAAAGGATCTGCTTCCACGGTGCATCTGTTACTTAAGTGTGGCATTTGTTTTCAGAACACCCACTAATGGGATTATTTTGTCCTAAAGATGCATGTCTTTTCTGCCTTGGATGCTAAATGGAAGGGAGATTTTTATGACACAATCCATCTTTCTGTATGGATCCAATGAGACTAGGAATAGTATGGAGTTCTTACACACTGAATATTTTCTCGACATTGATAAATGCGTGTTTCCACAACTTATTTGCATTTTTTTCATTCGATAACAGGTCGGATGACACCTGTTCTTCTTCTTCTTGCACATGGCGTGCACAGCCTAAAGTTGTAGGACATCTTGCTCTATTTGATCGTGCATGTTGGGTTAATTGCATTCGTCAAAACAGGGCGGACCACGTGAAGGTTGCAATCTTCCACCCCACACACCTGTTAATACTATTGCACAAATGTGTGCAATTAGATACAGGAGAGTAGCCCAGCAGAGCTGTCCCTCAAAACATTTTGCTTTCATTTGTGCAGTTCCCATTACTATCAGTCCAAATGTTAATGCTGCAAGTGAGAATTTCATTGTTGTGTTTCAGTTCATATGACAATAAAACACTCTTGACTCTTGACTGTTATATAAAGTGTGAAGTTTATATACGACTTTGAACAACTTATTTCCAGTCGAGAAAAATCCATTTGAACCTAAGCAATGTCTGAACTTGTGTATTGAGCAAGATGTTGCAAGGCAGAAATTTCAGAAATGTGTATATGATTGTCTAAAAAGGCAATAAAACATTGTGATCACTCTCTGCATCTCTCTCATAGTTTATTTGAAAACATAGTTTGATATCACACTCTTTCAGCTACATTTTTCACAGTAAGAATTGGTATTCAAGGTAGGATGAGATTATAAAAAGGGACAATACCAACTTGTGATAGTGGAAGCCGAAATGAAGCCAAAAAATAGGGGAGGCCAACATGGCTCACTAAATAAATTGACAAGGTAGCTCAATGGCACAGGTGGAATAAAGTTTTATCGATGCTGTGAATTTCTCTTCCAATATCCCAATATTTTGTGACAGAACTTGTTTTAAGACTCTAGGCGGAAAAGCAGAGTTGTATTTATAGAGTGTCATAGATGTTCTAACGGGGTGCACAGTCAAGTAAGTCAATTTTGAAATATAGTAAATGTTGTGGCACAGTCAGTTGGCACAATGCAAGATCTCACAAGCAGTAACAAAATAAATGGCCAAATAATCTACTTTTGTATTGATGGATGGAGGCGAAATATTAGCCAGAGTTGCAGGAGAACCCTCCGGCATGTCTACGAATTGTGCACGTCTTTAGTTAATGCTTTTTCTACTGTGTTGCAATTATGATACGATATGATAAAACTTTATTCATCCCCAGAGGGCAATTGGTCTGCCAACAGACACAACACCCAAGGTACATGAAAGCTTGGAAATTAAAAGTGAAAACAAAAAGAAAAAGACAAGCGATTCTTAACTGGCTGCCATGTGTACAGCGCCTTCACCGGAACAAATGAACAAGAAACAAACACAAGACTTATCCCCTGGGCAGAGGATTCTAAACTAGAGTGCCCCCTCCCCCACACCGGGACCTCCTTCGATCTTCACAGTGGTCCCCCCACGCCGGGTTCCCATTGTCTTCACCATCCCCCCTCAACGCTCATTGACCGTTGATGTTCCCACTGTCATAGAGGCTCTCGATGCTCTCGTTGCCACACCACCGCCGGGGCTACCGCAGCTCCCATCGTCACCGTAACTGAGGTTCCTTCAGTCCAGACAGACCTCGCTGCCCGGCTTCACCACAGTCCATGGGAGGCCTGTGGGGTGAGTAGGACTTACCGGGGCACATTCCGGTCAGCGGCGCAGTTAACTTAAATGGCAATTAAATGACAGACAAGATGAGGTCTCTGGTGTAGAGCTTGTACTCAAGACCTGATCTTGAAATATCAACACTTTAAAAAGTTTGACAACCATAATGTATTTATACAATACAAGCTAGTTTGAATCAACACTACAAAGATGTTTTGTTTTTGAACTGCATCCATTCATTCATTAGGCAATGAGCCAAGTTGGTCGTATTTTGTGTCTAATTCTTTCAGAATGAATATTACCAAACGTATGAAAATAGACTTAGAATAAACATCTTGGCCAGACCGCTGAATATGTTAAACGCTCACTGATCCCGGTGTTTACTGTCATTCACGTTCTTTGCATGTATTGTTCCTGGAACAGTAAACTGTACATACATGCCTGTACGGTGGCACAGCGGGTAGAGTTGTTGCCTTCACAGTACCAGATATGTGGGTTCAATCCAGACTTTAGGTGGCATTTGTGTTGAGTTTGCATGTTCTGCCAATTAGTACATGGGTTTCCTCTGGGTGCTCTCAAATCCCAAAGATGTCCAGGTTGATAACTTAAATGGCCAGTATAAATTGCCCTTGGTAGGTCAGTAGTAGAATCTGCAGGGAGTTGATAACAACTTGGGGTAGGAATAAAAATGGGATTAATGTAATGTAAATGGGTGGTTGATGGTCAGTGCGTAGTTGATGGGGTGAAAGACCTGTTTCCACACCTCCTACGGCATTTTTGAAGATATATCATTATATTTGGTTGCTTTAAAAAACACATACATGACATCACAAGAGATCGAGATCCTTCTGTTCCAATCTGAATTGAATCAAATGGAAACATTTGTAAACTATGTACTGTTCTGCACAATGTGCTTTGGTACTCTTTTCATTTAGGATGTGATGATTACCATGCAGCTTCATTTTCAAAAATGTGAAGGCATATTATGCAGACAGTTTATGCAGTCTGAAGAAGGGTCTCCTTCTCTACAGAGATGCTGCCTGTCCCGCTGAGTTACTCCAGCGTTTTGTGTCTACCTAATGCAGATGGTACATAGTTTGCAAAAACCCAATATCAAATGTCAACTGGAGAGTAATCAATTGCCTCTGGCTTGGACTACAAATGTTTAAATGATGCAAGAGGAGGGAAAGACAGAGATAAGAAGCTTCAAAACATAGGTGAAGAATAAATAAATGCATAATGACTATCCATTATAGAAAAAGGAGCAATGTAAAGGGTGTATAAGCATAATTTGGAATCATTCAGCAAATTACTACCTAGGATAGCATTAACAAAATAGATAAAATCAAGGAAGTTTGAAAGCTGGAGAAGAAATCATTAATTTAATATTGAGCTATATCTTTATTCTCTGCAGCATTGCAAACACAGTTCGCAATATTGGGGGTCTATCCAACTACCTGTGCAAGTATCATTTAAATGTTAATGGACCAGCTTCTACCTGCTCCCATGGCAGCTCTTTGCAGACAACACCACATTGTGAAAACCTAACCCCTTAGATCTCCTTCAAATTTCTCCCTTTTCACCTTAAACCAATGTCCTCCGATTAGATTCTACCCTGGGAAAAGAGAATTTGTCTATATTAATTATGATGCTTACAATGTTACAAACCTTTATAAGATCACAGCTTCTACACTCCAGTGAGAATAAGCAATTTACCTGTAGAACTACAGCCCTCCATTTCAGGCAACAACCTGTGAATCTCCCGTTCTCTCTCCCTCTATTGCTGCCACCAAACATTCCTGTAGCGTAGCAACCAGAAAGGCACACAATACTCAAAGAGCTGTATGACCAATGTTTTATACAAGCACATCGTAATATCCCCAAATAACTATACTTATTTGTTTCCTTCACCAAATATGTACAATACATATTGTTCAATGTACCACATTGTCAATGAAGACAGGGTCAAAGCTCTGTGCTTTAATGCTTTTTTAAAGGTTTCATAATGTCCAAAAATAATAAGATTAAATGAGAACTTACCAGTTTGAAGTTTGATCCTTATTTTATGAGTTACGATGAGGGATTTCGTGAAGACCCCGCCAGCACGCATGCACGACATTCTTCAAAGCAGCGGTGTGGAATCACAGATAGCAGCAATGACTGAAGATAGTAAGATTTAAGAGACTCTACATACCAGTTGACCTTATGATAAAGGGTTGGGAGTGGAGGGCACGAAAACCCTCATCATAACTCCTCATAAAATAAGGATCAAACTTCAAACTGGTAAGTTCTCATTTAATCTTACTATTTTATCTCGGAGCTCTGTGATTCCATGCCCTGGACCACGCCATGCTCACACACTGCCGTAATTACTGATGGAGGAAGTATGTTAACGTATTTCAGACTTGAACAAGCTGAAAAATAATAATGTATTTATTAAATACAAACAAAAACCCCTGAATTCGGGGAAAAATGTTTAGCGGACAGCACTTAAAACTGAATCCGCGAACGTTGCGGGTGCGGCCACAGGTTTGTTATAAAACCGTTGTAACGTTCCTTCATTGGCCCATCCCGCCGTAGCGAGGACATGATCCATGGGTACCTCTATGGTCCTCGCCGCTGATGTGGATGCAGCCCTGGTGGAATGAGATTTGAAAATGTCAGTGTCCACTCCTGCTGCACCCAATACCACCCTGAGACACCTAGAGATAGTCTGCACCGTCACCCTGTGATGTGGGTTTTTGAAACTGATGAACAGACCAGTCTCCGATCTCCTGATATTTCAAGTGACATTTATGTAATGTCGGAGATAGGTGGTTATGCAGAGTCGTACATCAGCGGGGTATGCTTGGAATTGCAATTTCAGCCCTATTGTCCCAGGCCTGTGATGTTTAAGTAACTCATTGATGAAGATTAGTTTAGTGGGGGTCGAGACCATCCTGTCCAGTTTCAGTTTTTGGAGGGTCTGGACCCATTGTGCTGTAATCAGTGCCATTAACATCACCACCTTAAAAGTGAGTTTGTCCAGTGGTAGGTCTGCAACTGGTGACCAGCTCCTGAGTAGGGACAACACAACCCCAATGTCCCAAGTAATATTGTAGTGTGATCGAGGAGGGTTCGAATTGAATATACCCCTCATCAGTTTAGATACAAACTGGTGGGATCCTACTCCGATATTGAGATAGGACGACAGTGCACTTCTGGCACTGTTGATGGCACTGTAACTAAGGCCCTCATCATAGCGAAGGCCTGCGAGGAATTCCAGCACATCCGTAATCGTTGCAGAGTTGTAGGTGGTCTTGGTCCGAGAGAAGACCTCCCATTTTCTGATGTGGGTGAGGTACTGCTTTCTGGTGGACTCTCTGCACGATGCCGTGATGATATCCATGGTCCTTGTTGACAGTCCGAATCCCAACAATGGTCTCTTCAGAACCTGCAAGCCAACAGGTTCAGATGACCATGGCACGGATGACTTTCCCCTGTTATAGGGTTTGCCACTAGTTTTGGGCATTTGGGAACATGCACCCATGGTTCATTCACCATGTGAGGACCACCGGGTACCATGGTTGTGTGGGCCAGTCGGGTATTATCAGAATTATCAGTTGGATTTTCTGTATTACCCGGTTGATGAGGCAGAAAGGGGAAAATGAATAGAAAAACAATTTCCCCCAGTGTAGTGGGAAAGCGTGTATCATCACTGCCCCAGGATATGGTTCCCAAGAGACATATGTTGCTATCTGATAGTTCAACCTGGACGCAAAGAGGTCGATATCTGGTGTTCCATATTTGGCTACAATTTTAGCAAATATTTGGGGGTTCAACATCCACTCGATGTTGTCATTGAATACTCGTGACCTGGTGTCCGCCACTGTATTGAGCTTACCCGGAAGGTATGTAGCTGATATCCAAATATTTCTTTCAATGCACCAGAGCCAAATTTTGTTTGCCTATTAATCGCAAGATATTGACTTGATACCACCCATATGGTTTAAGTATGCCACCGCTGTGGTATTATCTATTTGAAGACGGACATGCGTATGATGTATATTAGAGCAGTATGCCCGCAGTCCATGAAATGCTCCCAGCATTCCCAAATAGTTTATACCTTGTGATTGGAGTAAAGTAGATTTGTGCAAATCCCATCTGCCGCCGCAACTGTAAGTGGCGTCGGTAGCTCCTCAGCCCTGGGCGCTTGCGTCGGTTTGTGCCACGTCTGATGGGTTTGAGATTATGCTGGGGTTAAAATAATTCCCAATCCACCATCGTAGCTCAATTTTTGCCTTGTTTGGCAGCTGCATCGGTCTGTCAAAATGTCCAGCATTTATTTTTAATGCTGAGATTTGTGCTCTTTGCAAATTTTGAAAATGCAACGGCCCAAATTGTGCAGCTGGAAATGTAGCTACAAGTTTCCCAATCACCTTGGCTGCATGTCTAATAGTCGGTTTCCTAGCGCAAGCAAGGTTATTACCTGCTTCTATAATGTCTGTTGCTTTCCTCTCTGGGAAAGTGATAATCATAAAATTGGTGTTAACCATAAATCCCAGGTATTCCATAATCACAGAAGGATGGAACTTAGATTTGTCTGGATGGATGACGAATCCCAGTTTTTCGAATAGTGACTTGGTGGCTGTCACAGCTGATTTGGCTAATTCCAAAGTTTTTCCCACAATTAAAATGTCATCAAGATAGGCCAGGATTATGTGGTTTTGTCTTCTTAAAGACGCCAATACTGGTTTTAGTATTTTGGTAAACAATCTGGGTGCTGTAGTAAGTCCATTAGGTAAGGCTTTGTACTGCCATAGCTGTCCCATCCAGACAAATTTTAAATATCTACGGTGATGTTTCCGTATAGGCACTGAATAGTATGCATCTCTTAGGTCGATGCAAGCCATGAAGCACCCTCTGGACATCAATTGCTTGGCTGTTTCAAATGTTTCCATTTTGAAATGGGTATATTGTACAAAAGTATTCAAATGGGTTAAGTTAATTATGATACGACATCCATCATCTTTTTTGGTTTTAGTAAAGGTGTTAGATACAAACTCAAGCAGTTCATGTATCTTTTTTTCTATGACCCCTTTGGTATATAAACGTAAAAGTTCTGCATGTCCTTCCACTTTCTCTTGAGAGAGTATAAATTTTCGGTTAGGTACATGCTGAGCTGGGGACAATTGTCTGTTTATGAACTCAATTTCGTAACCACGAATACTTTGTAATATAAACATATCAGAAGTTAAAGAACTCCATGCATCTCAGAACAGGCACAATCTCCCACCTACTAGTGAGGTTTCCCATGCAGCATTCCCAAGAGAACCAGACCCCCTTACCTTCATGGTCACCGGTGGGGTTTGTTCTTCTGGCTTTTCTTGGGTTGCTGTGTTGCTGGGATGTGGGGTTGGCGCATCTTCCAGGCTGGTCGCTGTGGGCCCTGGCCTAAAAAAGGCCTTTGTGGATAGGGCGCGACCCTTGGGGTTGTTCCCGTAACTCTGTCGGGTTGTCCCCGTGGCCTGTTAGCTGTTGTATATGGCTGGTGCCTGTGGTTCGCCGGTGGTCTGCCTGAGGAGGGCGGTTTAATCATTCAGACCACTTTGGCTTCTTCATCCACGTCCTTAACCTGTTTAGGCAGGTCATCACCAAACAATTGTCTTGATGATGGCGTAGCACTGGCCTTACACAAACCCGCAAACTTGGGGTTAAGTGTAGGACGGATGTAGCTTTTCCTGAGACAGTTAATCTCATATTGGGTGTTGCATAGCAACGCTAATGGTTCTTGTTGCTCATCCGTTGTGTCCGTACAGTCTATTGACCTGGCAAAAGCTGTTATGCCTGAGGTCAATAATTTCAGGATCTTTTGGATTTTTAATTCCTGAGACCTGATCCCTGGGCTGATATTACCCCAAATGGGTGTATTAATGGTAGGGACATTCAGCGACACACAATTCTCCGGAGCTATGTACTTGTTAGTAGCCTCCGAGACTACCTGTTCCCGAAGTTGGTGAGTGGTCAGATAGTTGATGCTGGCCGCTAGCCTTGGCTGAAGAGGCTGCCCTTTCTGGGATGGCTCAGCGAGTTTTGACACCACTCCCAGCAGTTCCTCTTCTGGAATCTGCAACAGTGGATCTTTGGCCTTCCCCTCTTCGAAGTCAGCCAGTGCCTGACTTCTGGCACTCCCTATTGATGAGGAAGAGATGTTGAACAGCCCAGCAATGGGTGCTGTCATGGATCTGTGTGACCCTTGGAACGTCTGCTCCTGTAGGATTATGTCCCTTTCGAGCAGTCGCTCGACCAATCGTTCCATGCAATCCATGCGACCGCCGCCGCTATCTGCAGATGGCAAGTCGTCTTCCCCACGTTCTGCTGAACAAATGGATCTTCTACCATCAGTCCGCACCTTGTCGAGGTGATGTCTAAGGGACCTTGGTAGGTAGTCGATGCCAGCCGTTCCTACGTGGCTACACGACTCCCGCGCAGATTTTCCGCAGTCTTCCAGACTGAAGCGGTGGAGAGCTGGTGCCAGCCGCTCCTGCGGGGCTACACATTCTCCTTTTCCCGCCTGTCTGTTGCGACTGCGACGGCGAGGAGTCGGTGCCAGCCGCTCCAGCGGGGCTACACGACATCCATGCGGGCTTGCCGCCGGGACTGATGCGACGCAAAGTCGGTGCCTGCCGCTCCTGCGGGGCTACACGACTTGTGTTTCTTTCCACTGGTCCGCAATCTAGCAGACTGATACGGTGGTGAGTCGGTGCCAGCCGCTCCTGCAGGGCTACACAACTTACATGCGGTTTTTCGACTGGTCCACTGTCCAGCGAACTGTAACGGTGGAGTTTTGGGGTGTGCCACAGAGGCAGGCCTTGTAATACGCACCTTAGCACCGCCAGCTCGAGTCTGTTCGGGCTGTTGCGGTAGGGAGTCAGGGTCTATACTACCCTGCTCCTGTGCAGTCCTCATACCAGTACACCGCTCCCTGGAATGCAGTGGTGGAGAGTCGAGTCCTGCCGACTGAGCGGGGCTCCCCAACTTCTGCACTTTTTTCCTGGACTGGGTTACGGGTGCTGCCGGTTCTACGGTTAGCTCCAGGGTCGTCGGCCGCTGACTTCGCTCTGAAGTCCCGTGGTCCGTGGAGGCATGCTTCGGCGCAGCCTTCATTTTATTCCTCCGATCCATGGTCTCTGTAATACAATACAGATACCAACCAGCTCAAGGTTAGTTCAAATCTTACCCGAGGGCCTTTTCAAGCTGCCGGTAGAGGAGCGCACTGCCCCCCCCCACCCCCCCCCAGCTGTCTCCGAGATAAAATTAGACATTTGAGGTCATCAATTAGATTTTTACACAAATAGCATTTAGACATACTGTATTTGAACTTATGTTTTTACAAATCAATTGAATAAATTATTTTCAAGCTGTGACATTCAAGCAGAATGATTACATTAGTATATTTCTTCTGCAAAATTAAAGGGCAAATATGCACTGTATACAGAGCTCACACTGTGGGGAAAAATCAAGCATGGTGTCATGAGATGTTAAGGAACAGATCGCAGTATAAGCAGAGGATTGATTGTCCAAAAATAAAATCACATTGGTTCTTTGTAATGATTTTTGTGTCAATGGTGAGAGAACTCTTATTCTTTGCAGACTGACCAACAAGTAAATTTCACCATTGTCAGGAATGATGAAGGAATGCTGTGTGAAATTCCCTTTAAACCAATTACATCAAATCACAGTCTATATAAAAAAAGTAATATATTCACCCACAAGCAAAATGTACTTTTAAGTAACTGTTTACAAATGCAGAATAAAAATTATGTATTATTCTGGATATGCAAGGAGAACATTTTGGAAAGGTTAATTACACAATTCTTTATAATTTTCACCACTGAATTGGAGAGGTAACATATTGAAGCATCTGTAGTACTTCTACCATTTACTTTTCTTACTAAGGTGAAGCTAGCAATGTTATTATGCTTCTTAAAGATTAAAAAGGTTTGAAGATGCAGTGTAGGTAAATCAGGCATTTTTGTATTTCTAGCTGCAATGAATAATATTTTATATAAAAAGAGGATGAAACTAATTTGGGGGGGACTAGGAAGGCAGATGAACATAGGGAAGTGTTGAGTGTAATACTACCTGCAGCATAAGTTTGACCCTGGAATGAAATGACGGCTCTGTGTTGAGAATGGGCAGAGTTTAGTTTAGTTCATTGTCACGTGTACTGAGGAAACTGAGAGGAAAGAAGTGTACTAGTCCGAAGTGGATATCAGGTTGAATTATTGTGGAGCAAGGGCAAAACTAATTTGAAGAGAAAAGTACCGAGTGGTTGGTGACGGACAAAAGTGTACGGTGAATAATAAAGGGAAAATTATACCAGAATGAACCGTGACAGTCAAATATCATCTCTTCTAAAGGGTGAGACATGAGGCAGGTTAAAATGGCTTTATAAACTGTGATTGCTGGGAGCGGGGGAGTGTAATTTAAAACTCACTTTATATTCCCCAATCATTGCATGTTGATTAAATTGTATTTTCATGTTTTCGTGGAGTAGAAGACCTTCATGTCCTTGGGACCATAGAAAAGCACCACTTTAACTTGCGTATTCAAATACCATTTAAATTTACTTCATAAATTTCTTGTTAACTTACATTAAACGGGATAAATAACATTGAACTCTGTAGAGTGGAAACCTGTTATATATACTTCACACCAGTACTTCAAGTTGGAAGAAATCTCTGCAAGGTAAGAGTAGGTACAATTTGTTTTGATCCCAGGCTTGAACGGCAGGGACCAGCTGCAGATTCCTTGGGTAATTTTCTTTTCAATCCATCAAAGGTGTTCAGATAGGTTAAAAATTTGTATTTAATCTTTCTAAGATTTCAAGCACATTTAATAAATAGTTACTTCAGATCATTTCAAAGATCAACTTTATATTTTTTCAAATATCATAAACTTAACTTAAAGCTCTTAAGCACTTGAATATTTCTGATCGTCACAAATGACAGTACCATCTATGTCAAGTTCATGAGGGCTTAGCTGGCTCAATTTTGATTTGTTTTGAGCACAGGCTAGATTTGGCACCCTGCATGATCCATGTCAGTATGATAGTCCCCTTTGCTGTGCAGGTCACTACCAAGGTGTTTGCTGCAACTTAACCAAGTTCTCAGCCATTCTACCAGTCATTGCGGTGTCTATATACATTTACATTCTATTTTATTTTTTAATTGGGCATCATTATGTGGTCACTTCTGCAGAAATGCAGTTATACAACTAGATAAGAGCTTCAAAGGCAAGATATACCGTTTATTATTTTCCACAGATGCTGCCTGACCAACTGAGTTTTTCCAGCATTGTGTTTTCTTTAAGATTTACAGCAATTGCAGTTTTGTTTTTCTATTCCTTTACCTGCAGTATCAATGCCAAAAATAAAGCTTCTAGCTTTATATATTATTTACCAAAGGAGCAACTATTTATTTAATTGCTATCTCAACAGGAATTATGCTGCTCTACATTTACTTAGTTACACTCACTATCTGGCACGTACAGTATATGAGCGATGACTCATAAGCATATCTATTTTCCATACCTATATTCGGAGTAAATTAATTTATTTCAAGTGCTGCGAACTTGAGCTGAAATGCAGCAACATTAAAAAAGTAATCAACATTATCCTGAACAATATTTTTGAAGAAGATCTGATCAGACTCTGGAGTAAATTTAAGTAAAGCACTAAAAGTTCATGCTTGCATGCTTCAATTTTTCTCTTTCTAAAATAGCTGCAATTTGCAGATGGCAACATAAGCCATTTTTCAAGTTTCCCAGATTACTGTCTGAATATTCAGAATGCCATCACACTAAAAAGCTATTTTAAGATACTAAAATATTCTAAGGCACTTCGCAAACATAATTTGGTAGCGCTATATAAGCAGATATTATCATAATGACTAAAAGCTTAATCAACAAAATAGAAGGGAGGGTAAAAATAAAAGAGTTGTACATCTAGGGCGGGAATTTGAAAGTGAAGACCAGCTTAAGCCACAGTTGCCAAAGGTGGAATGGTTACATCTGGGGATGCTCAATAAGTCAGAAATGGAAGATGCCACGTCTTGTAGGGTAAGAAGGCTCAAGGAAGTTCCAAGATGAAAAATTTCAGATTAAGATCTTGGCTAACCAGGAACCAATGTGTGCCCAAAATCCATAGAGGAGACGGGAGGAAAGTTTGTTGAAAATGAACGCAGACAGGAATTTTGTACAACCTCATGTACACAGAGGGGAAAAAGGATGAGTGGCATTTAGATGCCACCCATCCTTTTTCCCCTCTGTGTACAAAAGGCATCTAAAAACAAATCTGACCAAGCTAAACCAACCAGTGAGCTTTATCTTTTAGGCCTAGGAATTAATTTTACAGTTGAAAATACACCAAAATAATCAGCAGTTTTCAACTTTTGTTTTTATGTAGGCATATGGATTTCCATCAGTACATGATGTCATCAACCTTATAACAGCAACTGACATGTGAGCTACTTGAACATTATATAATTAATGGAAAAGTAAAACCAGATTTCAAATCATAATCAGGAACATTTCTGAGGAGTACATACATAAAACAATGAAGCATGAGAGATGCACGTCTAAAGAATTAATTTGTGGATTCTATCCAGATTTACATACTATTATTCTCTTATGCACGATTGTCCACATGATAGTTAATTCCTCCTTTGTTTTTTCACCGCATAGTTTTCAAATAATCAAAATACATTCAGTGCAGGAGTCCAACTTAAAATACCTCTGTGGGGGGCAAGTGCAGTGTGTTTCTGTCCAACTGGAAAACACTTATTTCTGCAACAAGTGTGACAATGATATATTCACTTCCATAATCTTATTTTATGCCGACAATTCTCAAATTACGAGTGCAAGTATTCTATTCTTAAGGATCCGACAAGATAGTACAATACAATATTTTAAGCCTTATAGCATAGTTATCATTTAAGAAACAATATGCTATGCCTCTATCATTGAATTTTTTATTAAAATTAATGTGCCTTGCATCTTCTCAGAATCTTGGAATGTATAAAATGTTGTAAACATTGCCCGAATACGAAATTCTGTCCAACAAGGCAATTTTCCAAGCAACGTAACAATCCGAGCTCTCAAGAATTCTTTTTCCAAATGGCTACTTTGGTAATAGATTGAGAAATATCCTGAAGGATACCAGTCTTGTTTAGGTTGTTTTATGTTAAGTTTTTCAAAATCATGGTCAGATTTGAACCTTCATGGCTGGAATAGAAAAATCTCCTCCATTCGATTTTGAAGGGGTTTTCCCTGAGCTGTGCAACCGGACACAAAGGCCTTCACCGACAAAGTCCATGCTGTCTAGAGCCTATCCTTCATGGTTTAGAAATCCCAGTGATGCACATCTTCTCTACATAGCAGAGTTCAAGAATTGAAGGAGTTCGGCTCGATTTCTGTCTCGCTGTGGATGGGGAAAAGTTATTTGGTTTAATAGATTATTAAATGGAACCGTTGAGACAAAAAGAATACTTTCATTTTTCTTTAGCAGGAGAATCATTCGAGAAAGCACCAAAAACTTAAAGGCAGCATGGTTTAACAAAGCAATTTCTTAGGATGAGTTCAAAATTGAACAATTCTTGGAGACAATAATTGCAGCCAGGAACATCAAAACTTTAACAAACTGGTCCAAATTTGCACAGATGTGCCTGATGATAGTGGAACATAGTTGAATATCATGAGAACTCCTAGTAATATGGTTTAAATCATATTGCAGGAAATTGATGCATTTTCCCCTTTCTTTTTATACCCTTCACACATCAAGTAAGAGGCTGTACAGTGTTTTACAAATATTGTTTTCCGTCAAATTTTAAGAGTAAAAAAATATATAACATACCTGTTTATCACCTCTGGTCTTTTTAACTTTCATTTTTATTTTCTTTCCTGTAATCGTGCTATATTTATCATTTTTGTCACGGTCTTTCAGAAACTGCAAGGAGAACATCTATGGTAAACACAGATCCATACCCTGTAAAAATAACAATGCACAGATCGCCCTCTTGTGCCTGTAGATGAATCTGCAAATTGTTGAAATTATCTCTTTCAAATTTGTATATAATTTGGGGCAATTTAATTTTTAAAGGTTAATTCAAAGTGCTGGACACTCAGTGGGCCAGGCAGTTTCTGTGAAGGGATTGGACAGAACATTTCAGGTCAGGACCCCCGTACTGATAGTCATAGGGAAGAGAAAGTTGGGAATGGGACCAAAAGCAAAACCTGGCAAGCAATAATGGACTAAGGTGAAGTGGGTGAAATAGAAATATGGAACAAAGTGATGGGAGAGGGGCATACATGAGGGAAATGGGGCAAGGTGACTGGGGTGGTGGGAAATGGTGGGAGAGATAGGTACGCTGTGGGGAGGGGTATTACTTGAAATTGAAAAATTCTATGTTCATACCATTGGGTTGCAAGTTACGCAAGTAGAATATGAGATGCTGTTCTTCCCATTTGCGCGAGACCTCACTGGCAATGGAGGCAGCCAAGGACCAAAGTTGCCAGAGGTGCGGACAGGAGATTCTGTGGCGACAGGCGAGACTCGAGGAAGGCGTGTTGCCTCCCTGGTGCCAGGGTCCAAGATGTCTCAGACTGACATCCTTGAGAGGGAAGGTGAACAGCCGGAAGTAGTTGTGCAGGCAGGCACAAATGACATGGGTAAGAAGTGGAAGGAGGTTCTGCAACGTGAGTATAGAGAACTAGGTAGGAGGCTGAAAAGCAGGACTTCTAGGGCGGTTATCTCTGGGTTGCTTCCAGTACCTCTTGCTGGTGAGGGTAAGAACAAGGCAATAGGGGATCTGAATATGTGGCTGAGAAGTTGGTGCTGGGGGCAGGGATTTAGATTTATTTCTAGATCACTGGGATCTCTTCTGGGGCAAGGGTGACTTGTACAAAAGGGACGGATTGCACCTTAATTGGAAGGGGACCAACATTCTGGCAGGCAGGTTTGCTAGTGCTACATGGTTGGGTTTAAACTAAACGGTGGGGAGTGGGAGGTGGAGTGAACAACGTGAAAGCGTATGCGTGCAGTTAACGGGAAAGAGAGTGTAGGAAAGGTCACTTTGAAATTAACAGGTCAGGAGGATGGAACCCAATGCAAAGAGACAGAGGGACATAAAAGGAGGACAGAAGCAAAAGGCAGAAGGGAGATAAGAAAAACCAAACTTGAAAGCTTTGCGCCTTAATGTGAGGAACATTCCTAATAAGGTGGATGAATTGAATGTGCAGTTAGTAGTTAAGGAATATGATATAGTTGGAATTATGACCAAGGCTGGGAGCTAGACATGCAGGGGTATTCGATATTCAGGAAGCATAGACAGAAAGGAAGAGGAGGTGGGTTGGCATTGCTGGTTAAAGAGGAGATTAATGAAATAGCAAGGAGAGACATTAGCTTGGATGCTGTACAATCGGTATGGGTAGAACTGCGAAATAGTCAGGATCAGAAAACGCTTGTTGGAGGTGTATACAGACCACCAAGCAGCAGTAGGGAGGTTGGGGATAGCATCAAGCAGGAAATTAGGAATGCGTGTAGCAAAGGTACAGCAGTTATCATGGGTGACTTTAATCTACATATAGATTGGGCCAACCAAATTGGTAGCAGCGCTGAGGATTTCCTGGAATGTATACGATATGGCTTTTTAAACCAATATGTAGAAGAATCTACTAGAAGGCAGGCCATCCTAGACTGGGTATAGTGTAATGAAGGATTAGTTAACTATTTGTGCAAAGCCCCTTGGGCAACAGTGACCATAATATGGTGGAATTCCACATTAGGATGGAGAGTGACACGGTTAATTCAGAGACTAGGGTCCTGAACTTAAAGAACTTTAAGACTTTGAAGGTATGAGACGGGAATTGGCTGGGATAGACTGGCAAATTATACTTAAAGGGTTGATGGTGGAGATGCAATGGCAAAGATTTAAAGACCGCATGAATAAACTCCAGAAATTGTTCATTCCTGTCTGGAGAAAAAAAAAAAATGGGGTAGGTGGCTCAACAGTGGTTAACGAGGGAAATCAAGGATAGTGTTAAATCCATAAATAAAGGCATATAAATTGGCCAGAGGAAACAGCAAACTGGAAGACTGGAAGAAATTTAGAACACAACAGAGGACAAAGGGGTTAATTAAGAGGGGGAAAAAGAGCATGAAAGAAAGCTTGCGGGGAATATAAAAACTGACTCTAAAAGCTTCTTTAGATAAGTAAAAAGGAAAAGATTAGTGAAGACAAATGTAGGTCCCTCACAATCAGAGACAGGTGAATTTCTAATCGGGAAACAAAGAAATCACAAAACAATCAAACGAGTACTTGGGTTCTGTCTTGACTAAGGAAGACACAAATAATCTCCCAGAAATAGTAGGGGACCGAGGATCTAGTGGGAGGGAGGAACTGAAGGGAAACCACATTAGTCCGGAAATGGTGTTACGTAAACTGTCGGGACTGAAGGCAGATAAATCCCCAGGGTCTGATGGTCTGCATCCCAGAATATGCAAGGAGGTGGCCTTAGAAATCGTGGATGCATTGATGATCATTTACCAATGTTCACTCGGCTCTGGATAAGTTCCTGTGGACTGGAGGGTAGCCAATGTAACCCTACTTTTTAAGAAAAGACGGAGATGAGGAAACGGGGAATTATAGACCCATAAGACTTACATCAGTAGTGGGGATTATTAAAGATGTTATAGCAGTGCATTTGGAAAGCAGTGACAGGATCGGCCAAATGCAGCCTAGATTCATGAAGGGGAAATCATGCTTGATTAATCTTCTGGAATTTTGAGGATGTAACAAGTAGAATGGATAAGGGAGAGCCAGTGGATGTGATGTATCTGGACTTTCAAAAAGCCTTTGACAAGGTCCCACACAAGAGATTAGTTTGCAAAATCAGAGCATATAGCATTGGGGGTAGGGTATTGACATGGATAGAGAACTGGTTGGCAGACAGGAAGCAAAGAGTAGGAATTAACGAGTCCTTTTCAGAATGACAGGCAGTGACTAATTTGGTGCCGCAAGGCTCGGTGCAGGTTACCTGTTATTTACAATATCTATTAACGATTTACACGAGGGAATTAAATGTGACATCTCCAAGTTTGCGGATGACACAAAGCTGGGTGCCAGTGTGAGCTGCGAAGACGATGCTATGAGGCTGCAGGGTGACTTGGATAGGTTGGGTTAGTGGGCACCTGCAGTATAATGTGGATAAATGTGAGGTTATCCACTTTGGTGGCACGAACAGGAAGGCAGATTATCTGAATGGTGTCAGATTAGGAAACGGGGATGTGCAACGAGACCTAGGTATGCTTGTACATCAGTCACTGAAAGTAAGCATGCAGATAAAGCAGGCAGTGAAGAAACCTAATGGCATGTTGGCCTCCACTGCACGAGGATTTGAGTTTAGCAGCAAGGAGATCCTACTTAATTTTACAGGGCTCTGGTGAGACCGCACCTGGAGTATTGTGTGCAATTTTGGTCTAATTTCAGGAAGGACATTATTGCTATTCAGGGTGTGCAAAATTTAAGGACATTATTGCTATTGAGGGACTGCAGCATAGGTTCACCAGGTTAATTCCCGGGATGGCAGGACTGACACATGATGAAAGAATAGGTCAACTGGGCTTGTAGTCAGTGATATTTAGAAGGATGAGGGATCTTATAGAAACACATAAAATTCTTAAAGGATTGGACAGGATGATGCAGGAAAAATGTTCCCAATGATAGGGAGTCCAGAACCAGTTTACGAACAGTCACAGTTTAAGAATAAGGGGTAGGCCATTTAGAACAGATGTAGAAAAACGTCTTCACCCAGAGAGTTGTGAATCTGTGGAATTCTCTGCCACAGAAGGCAGTGGAGGCCAATTCACTGGATGTTTTCAAAAGAGAGTTAGACTTAGCTCTTAGGGCCAAAGGAATCAAGGGATATGGGGGAAAAAGCAGGAACGGGGTTCTGATTTTAGATGATCAGCCATGATCATATTGAATGGCAGTGCTGGCTCAAAGGGCCAAATGACCTACTCCTGCACCTATTTTTCTATGTTTCTAAGGCTAGGAATACAGGTCAGGAATTGTGCTGATCAAAGTTCATTGACTTGAAATGTTAACATTATTTCTCCCTACATACATGCTGGCTATCTTGTCAAAATAAACAATGACATTTGCCACAGATTTCACCTGTCAAATCTTTGCCCACGCATGTATCCTTGTATTCACTTGTAGCCCGATGACCTCTCCACAACAGATTTTTTAACCTTGTGTCACTTGCAAATTTAGCAACCTTAGTTTCATACATCTCATTTACATGAACTGCTGATTTTCTTTCAATTATTAAATTCTTAATTTTTATTATCTATTCTCGTCAAGAATGGCTAGAACAAAACTATTTGTAAGAATCACCTCAGCATTCTGCAATATTAAAAAGTTAACCTACAGCGGAAAATAAGTAAAAGTTAACCCAAATGCAAGAAAGAGATACTTCAAAGAACATTTTAAATTTTCCTCTTTCCAACTCTGCATATTTTTCCTTCCATTTTATATTTATTGATGTTTCCCCACTACATGGATTACCAAAGCTCGCATACCCATCTTCTCACCATTATCTTTTCAGATTTTTAATAATCAATCTCAAATTAAATGAATTTACCCACTACTGGCCATACACAAATCACCTTGACTATCCTCCGCAGGTGACAGAAACTTCTAACTTTGCTCCCAATGACAAGGTTCGATTTTGAGATAATGTTCCATTGTTATCAACCAATAAAAGAATTCTACTTAAAGTTAGATATAAGCGACTTGCGTAAACAATTAATAATAAACGGTCCTGTTTCCTGAATGACCTGTGATATTGCAACAGGAGTAGAGCGAGGACTTCCCATCTGCTTCATAGATATAGGAGTGTCGCCCGGGTTTGCTGCTTTTACAGGTTTGGCCACTGTTGGTGCGACACTGGGAAGGCAAGCGACTTGCAGAGGAAAGCCGACATCTTCCACAAGGTGCACTAACCAGCCCTTCTTCACCAGCTGACGCACTGTCAGGTTGATGCGGCTGTTGCTGCGGCTCACGTTGTAGCCTCTGGCTGACAGCACTTCTTTGGAGAACATGGATAGGTGGCCTTTCGGGTCAAGACCCTGTCTGAAGATGGGTACGGATCAGAAACATCACCTTTCCATGTTTTCCAGAGAGGCTACATGACCTGCCGAGTTGCTTCAGCATTTTGTGTTGGCCTGTGTATTAATCATCATCAGCAGATCCTTGTTTCTAGTTTTAAGGCAATTCCAACTTGCATAAAATCTGATTTATGTAAGGGGTTACAGAATGCAAGTTGTGGAATGTCTGTACATACTCAAAAAATATTTTGTTACTAACAGGGAACAGTTACAGAATAGTACAGATTGGCATTTCAAGGTGGAATCTCTTTGCTGTGACCATGTACACTGTTATTGATCTAAAAGTGTCATTTTGGGAAATATGATAACATGTAACATACCCGCAGTAAGAGATATATATTTTTACATCATATCTACAAATGTTCATTAACTCCTTTAATATGTGATGTCCTTAGTTAATAGAAATTATGCAAAAGAGCCAATATCTTACTAGTATTCTCCTTTTTAACAAAGTGAATTACCTGCTACGGCTTTGTTCGAAAAATTTTAAATTTATCAATTGAATGCTGAATTACCTTAGAAATCTGAACAGGCCCCGAAGATGCATTCTTTTTCTTCTTTTGCTTTTTCTTTTTCTCCTTTTTGCCTCTCTAAAATGAAGCACATTGTAGATAAAACTAAGATAATGATTTTTAATGGATTGAATTGGCAGCTATGTATTAAAATATTGTATTTAGCTTATCTGTCATTTTCTTGTAAATATTAAAAAATGAAAAATAAAATTCTTCACCTTTTTATGCTGTTTTTCTTTCTTCCTTTTTTTAATTTTTGATTTTTTCTGTGATTCTGTCAAAGCAGTTATAGGATCAGACAAAAGTAATGTGTGGTAAATTGTGTTCAATATTTAAACATGCCAACCTCTTAAAGGAAATCTGTTTAAAAAGCATCTGTTTTTTCTTGTTTTAAAGGAGGATTTATCAAATTTTAATTATTTTTTCATTTCGTTTAAACCATTAAAAAGATCATTTGCACACACCCAACAAGGCTTCTAGAGAAAGAACTGATAAGTGTTGATAAAAATAATAAAACATTTCTGCAAACATTTTGATTTCTGATCAAAAACTTCATAGAACATAGACACAAAATGCTGGAATAACTTAGTGGGACAGGCAGCATCTATGGAGAGAGGGAATGGGTGACATTTCGGGTCGAGACCCTTCTTCAACCTGGAGATCAAATACGTTTAGGCAGACCGAGCGGAGGTGCACAGCGAAACGATCGCCGAGCCTGCGCTTGGTCCTCCACCTTAGCTTCGTACATTCCTTTCTTTCCACTGTACTTTTTCAAGTTCTTTTAATTTGCACTTCTACCCGATTGCTCACTTCTTGTCCATATGGTTTGAAAAATTGCTGTCTTATTCAGTGATATGGATGAGAAGGAAGAGGGCCACTCAGCTGCAACTGGAGCCAAATGATCAGATTCACCATGGTGTCTAACTCAACACATGATCAATCTGAATGCTGTCCAGCCTTCTTTTGCACTATGCACTCTAATCATCCTGGACATGTCATCACAAAGGGACAGGCTCATCACACTGATTCGTGAGAAAATGTAGTACAAAGATGAGTCCAAAAATAAAATAAGCGATCTTCTGCACATTCATATTTAATTCCTGATCAGGTCTCAGTTTCTAACAGAACATTCTCGGTTGAATGACTAAAAAAAAATCAAATCCATTTGAAGCAGTTTTGGTAATACTGCATAAATACACAACAATGAAAAACTAAAATCTGTCAACAGCAGTTTCATGTCAAGCTAACGCTCATTTCATTTTGTAAGATATGGCATAACATTGAATATTGCATATGAGCAAAGTGACATTTGTGTCCCATGTAAAAAAATATTTTCAGTATTTCCCCCAAAACCTTTGAATGGGATTATTTGGGGTTTATAAACAGAAAATTGAATATAAATGTAAAGAGTCACACAAGCTAATCATCAACTGGAATGCAACATACAATTCTAGGAACCATGGAGAGAATAAATTTAAAAACATTAGAAAAAGGATAGGATATTGTAAAGATGAATGAAAGATGACAAACAACCAAAAATAACAAATTACTGAGTATGGGGAACATAAATATTTTACTTGGAGGGAGACACAAAAAGTTGGAGTAACTCAGCAGGACAGGCAACATCTCTGGACAGAAGGAATTGGTGATGTTTCAGGTTGAGGATTCCAGTCTGAAGAAGGGTCTCAACCCAAAACGTCACCCATTCCTTCTCTCCAGAAGATGAGGTACTCCAGCTTTTTGTGTCTATCTTCGGTTTAAACCAGCATCTGCAATTTTTCCCTACGCATTTTACTGAGAGGACTTCTCCCTTTGCTGGAATGTCTACAATAGGGAAGCATGGATTTGGGATAAGGGATCGGTTATTTAAAGTGGAGAGAAATACATTTCTTTACAATTCTTTACAATTTATTCAATATTCAGGAGGGATAGAGAGAAAGGAAAAGGAGGTGGGGTAGCGTTGCTGGTTAGAGAGGAGATTAACGCAATGGAAAGGAAGGACATTAGCTTGGAGCATGTGGAATCGGTATGGGTAGAGCTGCGAAACACTAAGGGGCAGAAAACGCTAGTGGGAGTTGTGTACAGGCCACCTAACAGTAGTAGTGAAGTTGGGGATGGTATCAAACAGGAAATTAGAAATGCGTGCGACAAAGGCAAAACAGTTATAATGGGTGACTTCAATCTACATATAGATTGGGTGAATCAAATTGGCAGGGGCGCTGAGGAAGAGGATGTTTTGGAAAGTATGCGGGATAGTTATCTAAATCAACATGTAGAGGAACCAACGAGACAGCAGGCTATTTTAGACTGGGTATTGAGTAATGAGGAAGGGTTAGTCAGCAGTCTTATTGTGTGTGACCCCTTGGGCAAGAGTGACCATAATATGGTCGAGTTCTTCATTAGGATGGAGAGTGACATTGTTAATTCAGAAACAATGGTTCTGAACTCAAGGAAAGGTAACTTTGAGGGTATGAGACGTGAATTGGCCAAGATTGACTGGCAATCAATTCTAACAGGGTTGACGGTGGATACGCAATGGAAGACATTTAAAGACTGCATGGATGAACTACAAAAAATGTTCATCCCAGTTTGGCAAAAGAATAGATCAGGGAAGGTAGTGCATCCGTGGATAACAAGGGAAACCAGGGATAGTATCAAAGCAAAGGATGATGCGTACAAAGTAGCCAGAAAAAGCAGCATACCAGAGGACTGGGAGAAATTCAGAGACCAGCAGAGGAGGACAAAGGGCTTGATTAGGAAAGGAAAAATAGATTATGAAAGAAAACTGGCAGGGAACATAAAAACTGACTGCAAAAGTTTTTATAGATATGTGAAGAGAAAGAGATTAGTTAAAACAAATGTAGGCCCCTTGCAGTCAGAAACAGATGAATTGACCATGGGGAACAAGGATATGGCGGACCAATTGAATAACTACTTTGGTTCCGTCTTCACTAAGGAAGACATAAATAATCTGCCGGAAATAGCAGGGGACCGTGGGTCAAAGGAGGACTTGAGTGATATCCACGTTAGTCGGGAAGTGGTGTTGGGTAAATTGAATGGATTAAAGGCCATTAAATCCCCAGGGCCAGATAGGCTGCATCCCAGGGTACTTAAGGAAGTAGCTCCGGAAATAGTGGATGCATTAGTGATAATCTTTCAAAACTCTTTAGATTCTGGAGTAGTTCCTGAGGATTGGCGGGTAGCAAACGTAACCCCTCTTTTTAAGAAGGGGGGGGGGGGGGGGGGGGGGGAGAGAAAACGGGGAATTACAGACCAGTTAGTCTAACATTGGTAGTGGGGAAACTGCTAGAGATAGTTATTAAAGATGGGATAGCAGCACATTTGGAAAGTGGTGAAATCATTGGACAAAGTCAGCATGGATTTACGAAAGGTAAATCATGTCTGACGAATCTTGTGGAGTTTTTCGAGGATGTAACTAGTAGCGCGGATAGGGGAGAACCAGTGGATGTGGTGTATCTGGACTTCCAGAAGGCTTTCAACAAGGTCCCACATAAGAGATTAGTATATAAACTTAAAGCATACGGCATTGGGGGTTCAGTATTGATGTGGATAGAGAACTGGCTGGCAAACAGGAAGCAAAGAGTAGGAGTAAACGGGTTGTTTTCACAATGGCAGGCAGTGACTAGTGGGGTACCGCAAGGCTCAGTTCTGGGACCCCAGCTATTTACAATATACATTAATGATCTGGATGAGGGAATTGAAGGCAATATCTCCAAGTTTGCGTCTGACACTAAGCTGGGGGGGCAGTGTTAGCTGTGAGGAGGATGCTAGGAGACTGCAAGGTGACTTGGATAGGCTGTGTGAGTGGGCAATTGCGTGACACATGCAGTATAATGTGGATAAATGTGAGGTTATCCACTTTGGTGGCAAAAACAGGAGGGTAGACTATTACCTGAATGGTGGCCGATTAGGAAAAGGGGATATGCAGCACGACCGGGGCGTCATGGTACACCAGTCATTGAAAGTAGGCATGCAGGTGCAGCAGGCAGTGAAGAAAGCGAATGGTATGTTAGCTTTCATAGCAAAAGGATTTGAGTATAGGAGCAGGAAGGTTCTACTTCAGTTGTATAGGGTCTTGGTGAGACCACACCTGGAGTATTGCGTACAGTTCTGGTCTCCAAATCTGAGGAAGGACATTATTGCCATAGAGGGAGTGCAGAGAAGGTTCACCAGACTGATTCCTGGGATATCAGGACTGTCTTACGAACAAAGACTGCATAGACTCTGTTTATACTCTAGAATTTAGGAGATTGAGAGGGGATCTTATAGAAACTTACAAAATTCTAGATGCAGGAAGATTGTTCCCGATGTTGGGGAGGTCCAGGACAAGGGGTCACAGCTTAAGGATAAGGGGGAAATCCTTTAGGACCGAGATGAGAAGGACTTTTTTCACACAGAGTGGTGGGTCTCTGGAGTCTCTGCCACAGAGGGTAGTTGAGGCCAGTTCATTGGCTATATTTAAGAGGGACTTAGATGGGGCCCTTGTGGCTAAGGGGATCAGAGGGTATGGAGAGAAGGCAGGTACGGGATACTGAGTTGGATGATCAGCCATGATCATATTGAAGGGTGGTGCAGGCTCAAAGGGCCGAATGGCTTACTACTGCACCTAGTTTCTATGTTTCTATGTACTATAGGTTGTAAAACTTAGGCATTCTCGAAGGCAGAGGATGCTCAGTAACCATAAGTAAATTACAGACCCAAATCCAAATGATTTTTGGGGACTGGAGGAAATAAAGGGATACGCGATTGGTAACGGACAGTTGGTCTAAAAGATCTGTCTTGACTTTAACAAAAGTGAAAGCAACATCAGATTTGACATAAAAACACAAAAAAATACTGAAAAGATTCCACAGGTGAGATAGCATCTTTGGAAAGAAAAGTTAACATTTCAAATCTTTTTAAACTCTTTGTTAGGGCTCGGAAAGAGGCTAGAAGTTAGTTTTAATTTGCGGTGGTGGTGGTGAGGAGAGTGGAATTACATAGGACAAAGGAAACAGCACCGATAGGGTGAGACACAAAATGCTGTAGTAACTCAGTGGGCCAGGCAGCATCTCTGGAGAAACATAATAGACAACATTTTTGGTCAGAACCCTTCTTCAGACTGGGAGGATTTGACAAGGTAGAAGAAGGGTTCCGCTCCAAAGGGTCACCTATTTATTTTCTCCAGAGATGCTGCCTGACCCGCTGAGTCAGCATTTAGGTGTCCATCTTCGGTATAAACCAGCATCTGCAGTTCCATCCTACACCCATAGGGTGAGGTCAGGTTTGCTCTGGGATATGTCCGTGTAAATTTCATCCAGGAACAATGTTTTGCATACTCACCTCTACTGCTTGATCTGTTTCGGCTTTTTGAAGACGATGAAGATGATGACAAACTTGATGATGAATTTGATGATGAGGATGACGAAGAAGTTGTTGAAGTCACAGAAGAAGATCTACTTCTACTCCGTTTCCTTTTTCTCTTATCTTTTCCTTCATAAAAGATAATTAGCATATTTAGACAATAGACAATAGGTGCAGTAGGCCATTCAGCCCTTCGAGCCAGCACCACCATTCACTGTGATCATGGCTGATCATCTACATTCAGTACCCTTCCCCTGCCTTCTCACCATATCCTCTGACTCTTTAAGAGCTCTATCTAACTCTCT
The DNA here is from genome assembly GCA_963514005.1 of Raja brachyura. The sequence continues at coordinate 38,443,413 of OY740788.1, read as the reverse complement.
CTTGAAAGCATCCAGAGAATTGGCCTCCACTGCCTTCTGAGGCAGAGAATTCCACAGATTCACAACTCTCTGGGTGAAAAGTTTTTCCTCATCTCCGTTCTAAATGGCCTACCCCTTATTCTTGTGAATACCATTTCACAAACAATATCAGCCTTTTTATTATCATGTCAATAGCTAGAATTAAAAAAATACAGAGGATCTTGATCAGGTGGAATGGCTAATGGAGTTTAATGCAGATAAGTTAGGCAAGAATGGAAAGATTTAATAGGTACCCGAGTAGCAACTTTTTCACATAGAAAGTGGTGGGTATATGGAATATGCTGCCTGAAGAGGTAGTCGAGGCTGGTACTATAACATTTAATAGACATCTGGACAGGCACATTGATAGGAGAGGTTTAGAGGGATATGGAACGAACGGGACCAGTGTAGATGGGGGCATCTTGGACGGCATGGGTACGTTAGACCAAAAGACCTGTTTCGGTGACTTTATGACTCTAATCATTGATAATTTATCTTCTAAATTTGAAGTGCTCCTATGTTTTATTTTAACAAATACTGGATGCTGATGCCTAATCATTTAACCATCTACTTCCATTAACACGACTAACTAAGACCATTCATTCAGCAAGTGTCCAGAACATTATGACTCAATGTCATAAAATACAATAAGCTATTGACAAGCAAGCAAACGTGCTTGAAATAAGGATTTTGTATAATTTCCATTAAAATATCAACAATTTGCACCAATGTGCCTTTGAACGGACAAAATGCTTAAGATGCTTCACATGACCACAATCTAACAATTGAGGACAATCCACATAAAGAGATAGCAGGAATTAAGACAAAAAAAAAGGTCATATGGTAAGTTTTCTTTTCCCCAACCTGAGATGCTGCCAGTTCTGCTCAGATTTTAGTATTTTTCTGCTTTTATTTCGGCTATCTTGCTGTTGAATGGAAGATTGGGGATCAAAAGATTATCAAGGCCATTCTTACTCCTATTTTTAGAAGCAGGCATAATCCGAAAATCTGCCTTGGATTCCGGGGAATAAATGAGAGGGAATCCTACAAAGCCAAATTAATGAGTTTCAAGATCCTGATACCATACCTTTTAGTTTATTTAAGTGGGTCATGAAATTTCATGAAATGGCATTGGAAATTGTTTGAACAATCCCACCATCCTTGTGTGATCAAATTAAGGTCTCCAGAGTCATAGAATGAAACAGCGTGGAAACAGGCCCTTGGGCCCAATTTGCTACACCAGCCAATATGTCCCAGCTACACTAGTCCCACTTGCCCGCGTTTGGCCCATATCCCTCCAAACCTGTCCTATTTCTGTGCCTATTTTACTGCTTCATAACGTTGGGATAGTCCCTACCTCAACTACCACCTCCCTGCCTCAACTCCACCTCTTGTTCTGTAAATTGCTCGTTCTAAGCTTCCCCCCAGTCTAGCTTCAGTCAAAAACCATTGAATCAAGCACTTGATCAACTAATCTTTATTTTAACAAAACACAATTACAATTCCCACCACTGTACCTAACCACCGCAGATTTGATCCTCGTATCTGCCTGTTCAAGCCCTCTAGGCCTCGCTCAAAATGAGACACTCAAAAAGGTCACGCAGTCCCAAGCGCTCTCCCAGAAGATCGACGCTGGACCACGTGGCAACGGACCTTTATAGGTCCCGGGACCTTGAGGGGCCGAACCACACGGGGGTGGTCTCTTCACAATCCAATTACAGATATCGATTAACCCCAAAAATAACAGACATTTCCCTAACCCAATAATTCAGCAGTTAATACACTGTATTGAAACAGGGCTCCTCAAGAAAGCCAACTTAGCAATATTTACCCTGATCTGCAAGAAACCCAGACAAGGTATATAACTGCAACATGACCTTTCAACTTCTATACTCTTTACTGTGACTGATGAAGGACAATGTCCCAAAAGTCTTTTTGACCAACCTATCTACCTGCAACTGTACCTTCAAGAAACCATGCACCTACACTCCTAGATCCCTCTGCTCTACCACACCAGAGCTCTCACTTAACTTTTTTTCTCTGTTTCCAGCCGGGCAACCTAGGCAGCCTTTTAGGTTGCCAAATGACAGTTTAGGTGGTCATTTAAGATGGCTTGCATGATGCGTGCAATAATGTGCTCGGACAAAGTGCATAGTTACCAGTTGGAATTATACTCAATGAAGCATTCACATGTCATTTCTGCTTCAAATAAAGTCACAAACTAAACATATTCACCAATCAAGACATGATATATACCACAATGACATGCAGCAAAATTATAAAACAGTATTTACAGTATCTCAACTCTTTTTACACGTTGCAATGAATGCAATTTCTATTATTTCTTTCTGCGTTACAAACAAAAATGTGGTTGGATTATTCAGCGTATGATCAACCTCGGTGAGACCAAGCGCAGGCTTGGCAATCGCTTTGCACAACACCAAATTGGAGGAACAGCACCTCTATTTTGCCTGGGCAGTTTACACCCCAGCAGTATGAACATTGGCTTTCCAATTTCAGGTAGTCCTTGCTTTCTCCCTCCTTCCTCTCCCATTCCCAGCTCTCCCACAGCCTGCTGCCTCCGCCTCTTCCTTTCTCTTCCCCCCCCGACATCAGTCTGAAGAAGGGTCTCGACCCGAAACATTGGCGATTCCTTTGCTCCATAAATGCTGCCTCAGCCGCTGATTTTTTCCAGCTTTTTTGTCTACCAGCGGGATCCCACCACTGGCCACATCTTCCCATCTCCTCCCCTGTTGGCTTTCCGCAGAGACTGCTCCCCCTGTACCTCCCTGGCCAATTTGTCCCTTCCCACCCAAACCACCCCCTCTCCTGGCATTTTCCCTTGCAACCGCAGGAAATGCTACACTTGTCGCTCTACCTCCCCACTGGACTCCATTCAAGGACCCAAGCAGTCTTTCCAGGTGCGGCATAGGTTCACCTGCACCACCTCATCTATTGCATCCACTGCTCTAGGTGTCAACTGCTCTACATTGGTGAGACCAAGCGTAGGCTTGGCAGTCGCTTCGCCCAACACCTCCGCGCGGTTCGCAATAACCAACCTGATCTCCCGGTGGCTCAGAACTTCAACTCCCCCTCCCATTCCAAATCCGACCTTTCTGTTCTGGCCCTCCTCCATTGCCAGAGTGAGGCCCACCGTACATTGGAGGAGCAGCACCTCAGATTTCGCTTGGGCAGATTACACCCCAGAGGTATGAACATGGACTTCTCCAATTTCAGGTAGTCCCTGCTTTCTCCTCCCCTTCCCAGCTCTCACTCAGCCCGCTGTCTCCGTCTCTTCCTTTCTTCTCCCCCCCCCCCCCCAGTTACTAAAAAAAAACTATCCATTTTCAGTCATAAATCTCCAAGTGACGCTATGTCCCCCTTTACAGCTACTGTATGTTTTAATTCAGTTCAAGACTATGGGGTAGTACACTGGCCATAAAGTTGCTGCCTAAAAGTGCCAGTGACCCGGAATTTATTCTGAATATGGGTGTTGTCAGTATGGAGTTTGCTCCTTTTCCCTTTGATCGCATGGGTTTTCTCTGGGTGCTCGTTTCCTTCCACATTCCAAAGGTGTGCAGGAACCTTTTTAAGACCCAACCCAAAACATAATATTTTCCTTTTGTCCAGGGATTCCGTCTGACCTGTTGAGTTAATCCAGCTTTTTTGTGTCTATCTTCAGTTTAAACCAGCATCTGCAGTTCCTTCCTACACACACGATACTATATGATAGAACTTTATTAATCGCAGGAGGGAAATTGTGGTGTGTGGGTATATATATTACACACACACACGTATATAGTTATATATTCCTATATAAATATACACGGTTTTGTTTTCTCGTTTATAACATTGTTTACAGAGTACTATGTTTACATATTCTGTAAACACTAAGACCAGAGGAAATCTAAAGAAGGGTCTCTACCCGAAATGTCACCCAATTTCTTCTATCCAGAGATGCTGGCTGCTCCATGGAGCTCCCCCGCACAATAAAGCATGGAATAGTCTTCACCCTACCATTGTTACCCAGCCAGGTGCAACTAAATTTAAGGTTGTTCTTTTCATAGAATCATAGGAAATAGGTGCAGGAGTAGGCCATTCAGCCCTTCAAGCCTGCATTGCCATTCAATATGATCATGGCTTTTCCCCAAGAATCTTTTTTTGCTTAAGTCCAAGTCAAGAGAGTTTTATTGTCATGTGTCCCAGATAGGACAATGAAATTCTTGCTTGCTGCAGCACAAAAGAATATGTAAACGTAATACAGAACAGAAAATATTCAGTGTGTCTATATACCATAGACCATATATATACACCCAATAAATAAATAAATAGATAAAGTGCAATGTTATTTTTCAGAGTCTGAAGTTTGGTGGTCGAGGGTCCACTCCAGTTTAAATTCCATTTGGAATATTTTTGGAGGACCAGGAAGCCAAGAAGCAAGAGTTACTCCAGGGAGTTACTCCAGCTCCAGGGAGTGAATCTGCATTGGTTTTCAGCGATCGCGGCGAGGCGGCGATCGGACAGCAATAGCAACCAGATCTCCCACAATGCAAAGGGAGGGAGAAAGTGCCCGGCGCCGACCAGTTGCCGTGGCAGTGCGCAAATGCAGGGAGGCACATGCGCACAACCACGGCCGATGATGTGCTGGCTGTGGTTGTGCGCATGTGCAGGGGGAGCATGTGCAGGCCGTGGCAGTGTGCATGTGCATGGCGGCCGACTGTGCTGGCGGATGAGGAGCGGGCTACCCGGACATGGATACGGATGGCGGGCGGAGAGGGAGAGTGACAGAGAGGGGAGCCCGCTCAGAGTTGAACGATAGGTGTCCCGGGTGCTTGCCAAGCCGGACAAAATGGCACGGCTTATAGGTTGCCCGGCGGGACTTTAGGTGGCCATTGGCCACCGGGCAGCCGTTAATTTAGAGTCCTGCACACTCCCAGAGTCCAACCATTCACTGTGTAGGTCCTGTCGATGTTAGACTTCCAAGATGCAACATCTCACATGTCTCTATTAAATTCCATTAACCACTCCTCAGCCCACCTGGCCAATCGATCAAGATCCTGCTGCAATTTTTCACAACCATCTTCACTAACTGCAAAACCACCCACTTTTGTATCATCAGTAAACTTACTAATCTTGCCATGCACGTTCTTGTCCAAATCATTGATATAGATGACAAACAGTGACAGGTCCAGCACCGAACCCTGAGCCACTGCACTAGTTAGTCACAGGCCTCCAGTCCGAGAAGCAACCTTCCATCATCACCTTCTACTATCTTCCATGCAGTCAATTTTCTAACCATTCAGCTATCTCTCCTTAGATGCCATGCGATCTAATCTTCCAGAATAGCCTACCATGCGGAACCTTGTCTCTAGCATTAACAGAACAACTAGTACCTGTGTCTCTTCTTTTTTCTTCCATTGAGGATGTGCTTGGGTTCTGCCTTATCTTTCTGCCGCTCTCCATCCGATCTTCCATGATAAACTACAGAAAGTATGTTATTATTAAATCTTCACATAAATTGGAACTTCACAATTTGAATACAAAATGTACCAGCACAATATTCTACAATGCACAGCAGCAGCTTTGCAAAACAGGGATTCTGTGCGAATTTCAGACATCAAACCACCTACAGAGCAGAGTGAATATGGAGACACAAGGAGCTGTAGGTACTGGAATTTTGAGCAAAACACAATGTGCTGGAGTAACTCAGTAGGTCAATCAGCATCTGTGGAGGGGACACAACCCAATACTTTCCATTCCCTCCACAGCTGCTGCCTGACCCGTTGAGTTACTCCAACACTTTGTATTTGTTGCAGCGATTGAATAGATCACTTCAACAGGGCCAAGATTATTTGAATGCACAAACCTGTACACTTTAGAGTACCGTTACGATTACTCTCTCGATCCTCTGCACTGCATTGATCTTTTTTTGATAATGCAGTTGCAATGTACTCTACCTACACCAATGTCTTTGACACAGGAAGATGCTAAGGTCCCCAACCTTTCAACTGCAGCTGAGTGAAATCTGTTGGGGTTGCGCAGGAGAGCGAGTGACTGTGTGAGAGAGGGGGTGAGAGTGTGACAGTGTCTGTGCGAGTGAGCGCGTCTGTGTGAGTCAGTGAGTGTCTGCGAGTGTGCCTGTGTGTGAGCGTGACTGTGGGGGAGTGTGCTTGTGTGCGAGTGTGTCTGTGGCTCAGTGAGGGGTGTGACTGAGTGGGTGAATGACTGCGAGAGAGTGAGTGAGTTTCTGTGTGTGTGAGTGACTGAGTGTGTGAGAGAGTGAGTGTTTCGGTGTGTTTGTGTGAGAGCGAGGGTCTATCTGTGTGTGAGAGTGAGGGTCTGTTGTGTGTGAGTGTTTCTGTGTGTGTGTGCGCGTGTGAGTGAGTGAGTGAGTGTGTGAGAGTGAGTGAGTGAGCGAGGAGAGGGGACCCTCTGGCCTCCAAGGAGAGGCGCCATCATGCATCACCTCTACCGAGGGCCCGGTTCTCGGCCCAGGCCGCCGGACTGCACCAGGGGCCGGGGCTCGGGCCTAGCACCTTCCACAGAGAGGCGGACCGGCCGTGTCGGCGGGGAAGGGATCGGAGGGAGGATCGCGGTTTCCCCCACCCCGACTCAGGCGCGTCCGGACGGTGCCCCCGCCCTCGGTTACCCGTCCCCTTCCTACCGGCCGCAGCCACTCTCCGGCCGGCGGGGCCTGTGACCACTGGGGGCGGGGCGGAGGCGCCTGCCAATCACCAGGGGGCGGGCCTCGAGTACGGGGACGCCCACCCTGAGGCGGAGCTTGTGATCACTGGCGGGTGGGTTGTCAATCACCCGGGGACGGGACCACATCTGGCCATCGTTGGGCGGGGCGTGTGATACTGGTTGTCAATCACATGGGGGCGGGGCCACACGTGTTCACTGGGGGCGGGGTCAACTACCAATCAATCACACGCGGCGTGCACGTCGGGCGGCGCCATCATTGATCGCTGGGGCGGGGCAGGGCAGTTGTCGCTGGCTTCTCTCCAGACGTCTCCGTGTCGCCGACTCAGGCTCTAGCCGCGGGTTGTTGTGTTGGATGTAATGGAGATTGCTGTCTTCCCCTTTTCCTTGTGTCTGTAAGGTTCCCCAACACCAGAGGCTTCCCTGTGGTAACAGGCTCAATGGACAAGAACAGCGGGAGGCAGCAGCTTGTTCCTCCTCTCTGATAATCTGTGCTGGGAGTTTGTTATTGGGTCCCGGACAACCTGTCACAGAGTCATAGAGTGATACAGAGTGGAAACAGGCCCCTCGCCGAACTTGCCCACAGCGGCCAACATGTCCCAGCTACTAGTCACACCTGCCCGTGTTTGGTTCATATCCCTCCAAACACGACCTATCCATGTACAGGGCTGCCAACTATCACGTTTTGAGCGTGAGCATCACGTATTTGAATAAATTCTCACGCTGATCACAAATTTCTCATGCTCTGTTGTGAGAAATTCTGTGGTCAACGAAAATGTCAACACACATAAACTGAATGTGCCGCGGGTGTTGGAGAGCTGGGGCTGAGGGAGGGGTGGAAGCAAAACCAGCGGCGGGGACAGATGTCGGGAGCCGGGGTTGGCGAGTGTTTTCGGCGCTGGCGAGTGTTTGCGGAGCTGGCGAGTCGCTCGCTGCAGCTCCAGCCATGGAGCAGTGCAAGAGTCCCGGGCCGTCGGAGGCTTCGGAAGCGTTGCGTTGCTGCTGTGAGAGTCTCTGTGCCGAAGGGATAGAGACTCTCAAAGGGAGGTGGAGAGAGAGGAGAAGGAGGCGGACGGGGGGGGGGGGGGGTGAGAGGGGATAGACAGATGGGGAGAGAGAAGAGGGAGAGGTAGGGGAGAGACATTGGGAGAGGGGGGAGAGAGAGAGGTGAGGGGGAGAGAGGGGGGGGGAGAGGAAGAGAGAGAGGAGAGGGGGAGAGGGGTAGAGAGAGGGTATGAGAGAATGGGAGAGGGGTGGTAAAAGAGGGGAAAGATAAACGGGAACGAGAGAGGGGGGGCAAAGAGAAAGAGGAGATAGACAGGAGAAAGAGGAGAGTGAGGTGGGAAGGAGGGGCAAGAGAGGAGAGAGGGGGAGAGAATGGAGAGAGGAGGAGAGTGAGAGGGGGAAGAGAGAGGGGTAGAGAGAAGGGGAGGGAGAGAGAGTTAGAGGAAAGGGGAGAGAGAGTTAGGGGAAAGAGGGCAGAGAGAGGCGAGGGGACGAGAGGGGGGGAGATTGAGATGGGAGGAAGAGGGAGAGGGGAAAAGAGCAGAGGGGGAGAGAGAAGAGAGGGAAGGGGGAAAGCGAGGGGGATGGGAGAGAGTGGGGGGTGACAGGAGAGAGGGAGAGACAGAGAGGGGGAGGAGAGAGAGGAGGCGAAAGGGGGAGAGGGGGTGAGGAGAGAGCGGAAGAGAGGGGGGAGAGTGAGAGAGGAGAGAGAGGGAGGAGAGGGGAGAGAAAAAGAGGTGGAGGGAGAGGTGGAGAGAGAGGAGAGGGGAAGAGAGAGAAGGGTAGAGAAAGAGAGAGGGGGATAGAGAGGCAGGGCTGCCAACTCCCATGCATTGAGCGTGAGAATCACACATTTTGCCAAATTCTCACGCTGTTCACAAATTTCTCACACTGTCGTGAGAAATTTTGTGATCAAGGAAAATTTCAAAACTATCAACTGCATGGGCCATAGGAGTTGGAAGCAGAAACAGCGGTGGGAACAGATGCGGACGGGGAGCAGGGCTGGCGAGTGTTTGTCGGGCTGGCGAGTTGCTCACTGCAGCTTCAGCCATGGAGCAGCCTCAGTGCAAGAGTCCCGGGCCATTGGAGGTGTCGGAAGTGTTGCGCTGCTATCGTGAGAGTCTCTGTGCCAAATTCGCCCAGATGTCCGGCATGGATTAGGCTGCGGCTCAGTGCATTCTGGAGGAGAACCAGTGGCTGCTGGAAGTAAGTGTCAAGCACTGGGTAGAAACGGTGGAAGGTAGAGGACTTTAAATGGGGGTGGTTGGAGCATCTTGCTTGCCTGCTAGATTTTCACTTACTGAAACTGCAAGAAAAATGTTCCCGATGTTGAGGGAGTTCAGAACCAGGGGTCACGGTTTAAGAAAAAAGGGAGGGCAGTTAGGACCGAGATGAGGACAAACTTTCTTCACGCAGAGAGTTGTGAATCCTTGGAATTCTCTGCCACAGAAGGCAGTGCAGGCCAATTCACTGGATGTTTTCAAGAGAGAGTTACATTTAGTTCTTGGGATTTACAAAATCAAGGGATATGGGGAAAAAACAGGAAAGAGGTACTGATTTTAAATGAATAGCTATGATCATATTGAATGGCAGTGCTGGCTCGAAGGGCCGATAGCCTATTCCTGCACCTATTTTCTATGTTTCTATGCTTGAGTATATGGCAATAAAACTGAATCACTCGATTTTGAAACATTCGTGCATGGTGGAGGTGCCAATGTAGTCATAGAGTGATACAGTGTGAAAACAGGCCCTTCAGCGCAACTTGCCCACACCCGTCAACATGTCCCAGCTACACTACCTGCTTTTGGTCCATACCTCCAAACCTGACCTATGCATGTATCAGTCTAACTGTTTCTTAAATGTTGGGATGATCCCTGCCTCAACTACTTCCTCTGGCAGCTTGTTCCATACACCCCACCACCCTTTGTGTGGATAAAGTTACCCCTTCAAAAGTTAGCTCTTAAAAATACTTCATAAAAAACACATTGAAATCATACTTCTACAATGCACTAAAACATGATTTTAATAATCAAATTTCAAAAAGTCCCTATCCTGGGAGAGGGGACACCCTACTTCCACACCCTCTCTCTCCACTCGGTTGCTCCACTCCCTCAAGGCCAGTGATCAGTGATCGCTCAGCTTCCCCACTTTCAAAAACGCTCCGCGGCCCTGGTTCAGACGTAAGCAGGGAACTAAGGCCAGGTGTCGCTGATGTCTGGATCCCAATGCTAGCGCTTCATGTTTCAGAGTTGGCTAATGTTATTGATTTTTAATTAGCCTGATTTGTAATTAGTTGACAAAACCTTAATTTATTAATCCGGAATATCCAGGAGGATGGGGTAAGTATAATATTAAAGTGACAGGCAAGGTGTCAGACTGTCTGTCACAACATACAGCCCTGATAACCCATTGTTTCCTCCAGTTAAATATTGGGAAGGTAGCACTATTGTCATTTGCCACTCAATTATTATGTTTGTTCAATTATGGAAACTGATTCAGATGCGATATTTAAGAGCTTGTTCAAAGAAGGAGCATATTTTAAAGGAGTGACAGAGATAATTGCAGGGGAATGTGTGAGGATATTATTATTTGTCTTTAGTATTAGCTTGAACCAGGACAGCTGAAGGTTCAAAGTTTAATATAGTAATTGTGCTGATACTGACCCCAACCAACCACGTAATGAATATCATCCATTCTGGAGGTTTTACTTTTATGATGCCATTTAAATCACTTCAATGTAAAAGTAATTGGGAATGGGGAGCATTGGAACAAAAATTTGCCCTCGGTACATATTAACTGTAATGTAATAATGTATGCATGTTGGTAGATGCAATCAAAACAAAGATCTTTTTATCATTGTTGTGTTATGAATACCACAGAAAATATTATGTACTCTCAAGATCACAGTTAATGGTTAAATATATAGTTATTGGACTTTGCATTTCGGAAAAGTCCCAGCTGAGAGGAAGACAGTAAAATACTGAAAATATTGGGGGTGAAAATAACTTCAGGAAAGTTTGTTACGAAAATGAAAAGAAATAGTAACAGAATACTTATACAGCTGAGTATAATTTTATGGATGAGAAATTGTGTTCAACCAATTGATGACTTATTTGACAAAGTAACTAGCATGTTAGATAACAAGGAAGCCAATGAATGTAGCAAATTTTGTTATCCATTATTTGGTCTGTGAAGTGCCCCATAAAGGATTAATGTATTAAATAAGCACCTGTGGACTTGAACGTAACAGGTTAAGTCCAGGGGGTCAGATATGGCGCTTTATGTGTGGGCCTGATATATTGTCAGTGCAAAGGGGCGAGGAGCAAGGCCAAGTGTGCATCCAGAGTCAAGGTCTGGAATAGTACTAGGTGTGCAGTCAAAGCTGGGACCAGGGGAGTATTCAGCACTGGGAACCTAAGCAGGTAAGCAGCTATGATCAGGGTAGAATAGGGGACTAGGTGTAAGGCTGGACTCAGGGGCAGGAATGAGAGAAGGTATGCAACTGGAGTCAGGGTCAAGGGTCAGCCAGGTGTGCAATGAGACCCAAGTTGGTCAACATGGGCCAAGTGTTTGATTATAACCTGATTTCCATACATGAATACACTAAGATCATTCATGTGCTACACGTGTTGATCAGAGCCTGGGCAATGTGTAATGTAATTAGAAAAGTAATTTAGTCTAATCTTATTCGTAGCTAATCCAATTTAAAGCATATATATTGCATTCAAGTGTAAGTTAAAAGGCTCGCTACAGTATGCACCATATTGCACAATTTCAAGCTGAAAAATGCAAAAGTTCTTTAGCAATGGCAGGGGGGATACCCTCCTCCCGCATCCTCCCCTTCCCGCTCCCTTGGGCTTGGTCTCTCGCAATTTCTCACTCTCAACTCTCACCCAATGTTGGCAGCCCTGCCATGTATCTGTCTAATGCGTTTCTTAAATGCCTGGAAAGTCCCTGCCTCAACTACCGCCTCCGGCAGCTTGATCCATACACCCAACATCCTTTGTGTGAAAAAGTTATCCCTCAGATTCCTATTAAATCTTTTCTCCTTTAACTTGAACCTATGTCCTCTGGTCCTCGATTCCCCTACTCTGGACAAGAGATTCTGTGCATCTAACAGATAGAGCAGCCATAGAGCTGTCAAACCAAAGCACTGGTCCACACTCTCCATGCTGGCTAGAGTGCAATCATGAAGCCCTCATCTCAATGCTGGGCAGCTGTACCGCTTGCCCAGTCTGCCATAAATCAGTAGCAATGGGGAGCCTCTGAGAACTGAGTTATAGGCTGTTCATAGTTGCTGGAGTACCATTGGAGATCAAGGGTTGGAAGCGGGTTTCCAGCCCAGTAGTACACAGCAATGGGGAGGTGAGAGTTTGGTACCAAATTCCTGGTGCCTCCAGCAATGCAGTGTATGGCAGCAGGGAGAGGAGTGTTTCTCCTCATGTTCCTGGCACAGCAATGCTGATAGTAGCACATCTCTCTATATAATGTTATCATCATCCCCTTGAGTGCTTTTGCTTTCCATTCAAATTGGAGGAACGACACCTCATATTTCGCTTGGGCAGCTTACAACCCAGTGGGTAGACACAAAATGCTGGAGTAACAGCGGGACAGGCAGCATCTATGGAGAGAAGGAATGGGCAATGTTTTGAGTTGAGACCCTTCAGACTTTGTGTCTCCCTTCGATTTAAACCAGCATCTGCAGTTCTTTCCTGCACATTACAACCCAGTGGTATGAACAAGTAACTCTTGCATTCCCTCTCCCCCTTGCTCCCCAACCTTAGTTGGCCTACTGGGTCCGCTGGTCGTATCCTCTTGTTATCACACATTCCCCAAGCATTACAGGCGCCACCTTTCCTGAGGTCATCTGTTGCCGGCCCTGATTTGTTCTGGCCTTTTCTCGCCTCTAGTTTTTCTGCACCACCCCCGCCCCCCCACCTCTACTTTCAGTCTGAAGAAGGGTTCCGATCCAAAATGTCACCACCTCCTTTTCTCCTGGGATGCTGCCTGACCCTCTGAGTTACTCCAGCATTTTGCATCTGCTCTCTTTTAGTTCTCTTTCATCCGTGCTCTCATTCCTGGTTACACGTCCAAAACTCCACGCAAGGTACAACCTTGAAATGAGAATGAAGCTGGAAACTCTTCCCACAATTTGTATCAGGGAATATGGTGGATAATCATTTCAGGATCTGAATAATGGCGCAGGAAACCTCTGCCAGTGTACCGGGACAAACCATCTTTAGCCACTTTATCTGTTTTATTTATCATGATGTTAGAAGAAGGATTATTTGATGATGATTTTGCAGATTCAATTTCTTCTAAATTTATTTTTCAAAGGGAGTTCAATCAATGGTATGGTATACCTCATTCTCACTCCTGAATTTCTAAGCCGGTCTGCAATTAGAAGGCAAGAGACAGGAGGGAATTGGAATAATGTAGGTAAGTGCAGTTTCAACAACACTGAAGGGGTTGGAAGCCACCCCAAACAATGCCACATCTTTGATCTGCACACCATCCAGCAAAGTCAAAATAAATAGACTGTGCTTGCAGTGACTACCTTCTACAAACTAACTGCAGCAATTTTCCAAAGCTATAACCTCCAGCACCTTTATAATAAACATTGATGGTAGACCTTTGGAAACATCAACATGGATCTCCTCTTCCGATCACGCACCATGCTGATTTGGAAATATATTGCCATTTCTTAACTTGCTGGCACAGTTTCCTGGAGTGCATTATCTAACAGCATTGCAAAATGTTCATCATAGTATCCAAATAGTTGTTTGCACCAGTTTCCCAAGGACATTCAGGGTGGGTGCTTATTTCCAATCATGCTGGACAACAGCATTAATCCATTTGAGAACTGCTATCATTTTACCAAAGCCAGACTAAGCAGACTTGGTAAATCATTTATTTAGTAGGGGAATTAATTATTTGTGATCTCTGTGTGCAATATTGTAACCGAGTGATAGTGTGGAAACAGGTCCTTCAGTCCAGTTTGCCCACACCGGCCAACATATCCCAGTTACATTAGTCCCACCTGCCCTCATTTGGTACATATCCCTTCAAACCTGTCCTATCGATGTACCCGCCTAAGTGTTTCTTAAACATGGCGATTGTCCCTGCCTCAACTACTTCATCTGGCAGCTTGTTCCATACCCCCACCACCCTTTGTGTGAAAAAGTTACCGCTCAGATTACTATTAAATCGTTTCACCATAAACCTGGTCCTCGATTCACCTAATCTGGGCAACAGCGTTGCCATCAATTCAGCTTTTATGGATCATTCTGCTTTTAGACACATTAAAGTTACATTGCATGTCGACACACTGAAGTGGTTTGTCTTCCCACTAGAAGAAAAGTGGACAAATCCAAAATCGTCATCCCAAAATTCCTAATCCTTGTTCATGCCCCCTTTTATTCATTTCCACTTCTTTGTCCTCCCGTACTGACATCATGAGCTTTTGGTCACTGTCTGACTGGAAAGCAGTGTGACTCACAGAGACAATGAGGACTGAGCGAGATTGTGGAAAGATCCATGCTCTTAACACTTCTCCAACCTTGTTTGTTCAGCAGAAGCCAGTACAATAACCAAGTTAGTAGAGCTGCTGCCAGTGACCCAGGTTTGATCCCAACCTCTACTGCTGTCCGTGTAGATAGGCTACACATTCCAAAGACGTGCAGGTTAATTGACCATTTGGATTTGTCCCTTGTATTTACTAGTGGCAGAATTTGTGGGGCGTTGATGGGAATGTAGGGAGACCAAAATATAGGATAAATGTAAATGGGTACATGAAGATCACTCGGTGGGCCAAAGGGCCTGTTTTTCTGCTGTATGATTCCATGACCTCTCTTAACAGCATCAGCACCTTTATTTGTCACATGGCTTGTATGAAATCCAGCCTTGCATGAGTTTTTCTCCAGTGAATGTAGAGAACATTGAAGCAATTACTTTGAGCCCCTGTCACATTCATCCTGTACTCTCCAGTTCTCCAACTCCAACTATGTCTGCTCTACCACCAACAATAATGACTTCACTACTTTTCTCCGATTTAGTATTCTGCCAGGAACCTTTTCAGGCCATAAAGCCAACTGCTTGATTCAATTCAATTCACTTTTATTTGTCATATGTAGGTTAACACAGGGTCAACGGTACAATGAAATGTGTTTCACAAGACAACGGGTCACCTCAGCAATAATATTACAAGGATAAAATAAGATAAAAATGACATTGGTAAGGTAAAAAGACGATAATAAAATAATCAGCATATATGATGTGAAATGTGTTTATCAGTTCAGAAGCCTGATGGCCTGATGGTAAAAATTGTTCTTAAGTCTGGTGGTACGTGCAGCCATGCTTCTGTATCACCTGCCTGACGATAACAAGGAGAACAGTCTGCGTGCTGGGTGGTTGTGGTCCTTGATGATGCTGTGTGCCTACCGCAGGCACCGCCGGTGGAAAATATCCTGAATGGCTGGGAGACAGTGAAGTGCTGTGCTGCACACCACTCTCTGTAGTGATTTGCGGCTGTAGGCAGAACAGGTCCCGTACCAGACTGTGATGTAGCCCGTCAGCAGGCTCTCGGTGGTGCATCTATAGAAGTTTGTGAGGATGCTGGCGTTCATGCCAAATTTCCTCAGTGTTCTCAGGAAAAAGAGCCGCTGGCGGGATTTCTTTGTTATTGTGTCCGTGTGCAGTGTCCAAGAGAGGTTCTCAGTGATGTGCACACTGAGAAACATGAAGCTGCTGACCCTTTCAACCTCAGCATCACCGATATGGATGGGGAGGTGTCCACTCCCCTGCTGTCTCCTGTAGTCCATGATCATCTCTGTAGTTTTGCTGACATTGAGAGAAGTTATTTTTCTGGCACCAGCTGTTTAGTGCCTTTACCTCACCTCTATAGGCCTTCTCGTTGTTGTCTGTGATGAGGCTAAGGATGGTCGTGTCGTCAGCAAACTTTATGATGATGTTTGAGTTGTGCTTAGCAGTACGGTCGTGCATGAACAGGGAGTACAGGAGAGGACTTAGCACACGCGCCTGTGTTGAGGATCAGTGAGCAAGAGGCGTGGCTGCCAATTCTCACCGCCTGCCCGTCAGGAAGAATATCCAGCCACAGATGGAGGTCTCCATTCCAAGATCAAGGAGCTTGGGGACAAGTTTTGAGGGAATGATAGTGTTGAATGCCGAGCTGTAGTCAATGAAGAGCATTCTTACATATGTATTCGCTTTGTCCAGGTGGGTGAGCGCAGTATGAGTTGCCATGGCAATGGCATCTATACGCAATCTGAAGAGGGTCCAAGGTGCCAGGGAGAGAGGAGCAAATGTGAGTTTTACTAGCTGCTCGAAGCACTTCATGATGACTGATGTCAGTGTGACAGGACGGTAGTCATTTAAACAGGAGGTTGCGGCGGTCCCTGGGGGGTAGGTCACTCCTTGGATCATCCCCCTCGCCGATTGAGTGACAGGGGCGTTGGTCTGCCACGGGGTTTCCTGGCTGTGTGCTATCAGCGTGTGTGGTGTGCTCTCGCTGCAGGAATTAAAGGACTACTGTTTAAACCTACCTAGCGTCTGGTCTTTTCCTGACCTCGTCTAGGCCGCTACACTGGTGACCCTCGACATTCATCATGCGTCGTGATGGATAATAATGCCGTTGCGCTTAAGCTCCCTACTCTGTGGACCGAAGAGCCTGACATCTGGTTCCAGCAGGTGGAGGCACAATTTGCTGTGAGAGGTGTTACAGCAGACAAAACAAAATACTATTACGTGGTCAGCGCGCTTGACCAAGCAATTGCGAGGTGAGTTAAGTCTTTCCTCAGAGCCCCCCCGGCAGCTAACAAATATAGAGGCCTTAAGGAATTCATTATCAGGAACTTTGGCCTTGGTGACTTGGAGCGGGCAGCTCAGATTCTCCGAATGGACGGCCTGGGTGACCGCCGGCCGTCTGCCCTCCTGGAGGACATGCTCACCCTAATGGGGGACCATGAACCCTGTTTGCTATTTAAATTCGCCTATCTGCAGCAGCTGCCGACCGACATCTGCCTGCAGCTCGCCAGGAATCCCTTTACTAACATGCAGGCGCTGGCTGAGCAGGCCGACAAGCTGTGGATGTCTCGCCAGCAAAACCTGGAAGTGCTGACCGCCCTTCCTGCAGCGGTTGGAGGCTCGGAGCAGGTTGGGGCTGCTATCAACCGCGTCTCCACTGCTCCCAGACAGCCCTCACGGCAAAATCCGGCCACCCTTGGGCATTCAAGTCAAGGCATGTCTTTGCAGCCAGCGACCTCTGCCACCTTCAGTTCCACCCAACGCCAGCAGAGGTCGCTGGCATTCAAACCAACCAAATTCGCCTGCAGTTCCACCAGACGCCAGCAGAGGTGGTTGGTGCTATTACCATCGTCGCTGGGGAGCTGCAGCCAGGCAATGTCGCCACCCCTGTTCATTCCAGGGAAACGAAGGGACCGGTCGTCAGTGATTCCTTCGGCGGCCGGCAAAATTCATCGCGTCTTCGCCTGGGATCGCCGCAGTGGAGATCGATTCCTCATGGACACGGGTGCGGAAGTTTGGCTTTCTTCCCAACCCATTGTTCAAGCGCTTTTGATTGCAACATGCGCCTTAATTTAGTTCAACAAAGAAACTGACAAGTTACTAAAGAACCTAAGGGTCCTGCCTCCCTCCATCGCTGACATCCGTGCAGGCAAACGCGAGCCCCTCCTCACCGCGGTGAGCGGGAGTGCTATTCGCACCTATGGGTTTCGCACCATCTCCCTCAACTTTGGCTACAGCTCCTTTTCATGGGAGTTCATCATTGCTGATGTTTACCAGCCGCTGATGGGCGCTGACTTCCTTCGAGCCCATTCACTGCTTGTGGATGTCAAGCGGCGGCGCCTGATGCACTCTGTCTCGCTGCAGTCGGTCCTCCTCCGCATTGGTGATCCCGTATCACGCCCTGATGGCCCCCTGTCGTCCGTGGATACAACTTTCGCGCGCAACCTGGCGGATTTCCCTGACATCCTTGAACCCCACTTCCGCTCCTCCACCCCCAAACATGGGGTAGAGCACCATATCCCTACTACCGGCCCGCCTGTCTCACGCCAGACAAGCTTCGTCTGGCTCGGGAGGAGTTCCGCCTGATGGAGGCGATGGGCATCGAGCGTCCCTCCGATAGCGCATGGGCGTCGCCGCTGCACATGGTCCCCAAGCCGGACGGGGGCTGGCGCGCGTGTGGGGATTACCATCGCCTGAACGATGCGACCGTCGCCACACATCCAGGACTTCAACGTCCATCTGGCTGGATAATCGGTATTCTCCAAGGTGGACCTCGTGCGAGGGTACAATCAAATTCCGGTCTGCCCCGACGATATCCCGAAGACGGCCATTATAACGCCATTTGGTCTATTCGAATTTGTACGGATGCCGTTTGGGTTGAAGAACGCTGTGCAGGTCTTTCAGTGGCTTATGGACTGTGTGTGCCGCAGCCTGGACTTCGTCTTTGTTTACTTGGACGACATACTCGTGGCGAGTCGCTCGCGGCAGGGGCACTGCATCCACCTCTGTGCCTCAGTGACTTTGAGTTGTCCATCAACTCGTCTTCGCCTGGGATCGCGGTTTCGGGGTGACGGCTATTGACTTCCTCGGCCACCGCGTAACTCCACAGGGGGTAGTGCCTCTGCCCGCCAGGGTGGACGCTATTCGCAGGTTCCCCCGTCCAACCACAGTTAAGGGCCTACAGGAATTCGTGGGGATGGTCACCTTTTATCAACGTTTCCTGCCAGCAGCAGCCTCAGTCATGCGTCCGCTTTTCCACCTGATGGCTGGTCATCGCAGGGAGGTTGAGTGGTACGTGGCAGCAACAGCGACATTCGAGAGGGCTTAGGAGGCACTGGCTGAGGCCACGATGCTCGTCCACCCACGAGAGGACGCCCCGACCGCCCTGACGGTGGACGCTTCTGAGGTAGCGGTTGGGGCAGTGTTGGAGCAGCTCATTGACGGATGCTGGCGGCCACTCGCCTTCTTCAACAGGCATCTCAGTGGTGCTCAGCGCCGTTACGGTGCTTTCGACCGTGAGCTCCTGGCCCTGCATCTCGCCGTAAGCCATTTCTGCTACTTCCTGGAGGGGAGGCCGTTTACCGCATATACAGATCACAAACCGCTAACCTTCGTGTTCCACAAGGTTTCAGACCCGTGGTCTGCCCGGCAGCAGAGGCATTTGGCGTATGTGTCCGAATGCACCACTTCGATCCGTTTCGTGGAGGTCAAATTCAATAGGGTGGCCGACGCCTTATCGAGACCTGCAGTCCATGCGGTTCTCCAAGTTGCTGAGGGGATTAATTATTCCGCCCTGGCAGCCGCTCAGCTGGTCGACGAGGAGATGGCCGCCTATCCTACGGCAGTTTCGGGCCGGCAGTTGAGAAGGTTGTCTGTGGTCCTGCGGGCGCAATGCTGCTGTGCGATTTCTCCACTTGAGTTCCGCGACCCATTGTCCCCATCGTCCCCATCGCCTGGTGGCGCAGGGTGTTTGAGGTGCTCTACGGGCTCGCGCATCCCTCCATCTGGGCGACAACAGCCCTCGTAGCCTCCTGCTTCATGTGGCACGGGCTGCGGAAGGAGGTTGGACATTGGGCGCGCACTTGCATCCCGTGCCAGACCGCCAAGGTGCAACGACAAGTGCGCGCGCCATTGCAGAAGTTCACCATCCCTCGGCAGCGGTTTGACGACATTCACGTAGACATTGTGGGGCCGCTGCAGCCGTCCCAGGGCTTGACCTATCTACTCACCATTCTTGACCGCTTCACGAGGTGGCCTGAAGCCATTCCACTACCAGATTCTTCAACGGCCACATGTGCTCGGGCCTTGGTGGTCCATTGTATCGCCCGATTCGGGGTGCCACTGGACATAACATCCGACCGGGGGCCTCAGGAACTGTGGCTGGCCATGGCACGCCTTCTGGGTGTTCGGCTACACCACACGACGGCGTATCATCTGCAGGTGAACGGCCTGGTGGAGCGGTTTCACCGTCAGCTCAAGGACGCCCTGAAGGCACAGCTCAATGATCCTAACTGGGTGGACGCCCTGCCGTGGGTTTTGCTGGGGATCCGCACTGCACCGCACTTGACCTCCTCCTCCGCCGATTTGGTGTATGGCTCTCCGTTGACGGTCCCCGGGGAGTTCATCCCACCGGGCCAGGTGGAGCAGCCTTCGGACACTCTGCAACGTCTTCAGGAGGCAAGCTGGCGCTGGTGCCTATGTCTCGTCATGAGTCCTTCCGTCCGCATGTTTCCTCTGCTCTGGAGGACTGCCAGTTCGTCTTCCTGCGTAGGGATGCTCATCGGACACCTCTCCAGCGGCCGTACGAGGGTCCCTTCCAGGTCCTGGAACATGGCTTATCCACTTTCGTCCTGGACATGGGGGGTCAGCATGATACTGTTTCAGTTGCGCGGCTGAAGCCAGCACATATGATATTGATCAGCAGGTGCTGGTAGCTCGGCCCCGTAAGCGAGGGCGCCCTCTGTCTAGAGTACCTCCCCCTCTGACTACTCGGTCTCCTGCACATGTTGGTCAGTTGCCCGTTCCTGTGCCGAGCATGGTGTACACCCAGGCTGGTCGCCGTGTACGCCCTCCTGTCCGTTACGTGCCTCAGGTACTTGGGGGGGGCTCCTGTGGCGGTCCTTGGGGGGTAGGCCACTCCTTGGATCATCCCCCTCGCCGATTGAGTGACAGGGGCATTGGTCTGCCACGGGATTTCCTGACCACCCCTGGATGTGTGCTGGCAGTTGGTGTGGTGTGCACTCGCTGTAGGGATTAAAGGACTACTGTTTAAATCTACATAGAGTCTGGTCTTTTCCTGACCTTGTCTAGGCCGCTACAAGGTTACTGGTTTCTTTGGAACAGGAACGATGGTGGATGCTTTGAAGGGGGTGGGAACCACTGACTCAGGGAGAGGTTGAAGATGTTGATGAACACCTCTGCCAGTGGATAACGCACGCCCTGAGAGCCCGCCGTTGAATACGATTCGACTCTGTAGCTTTGCGGTCATTGACCTTTTTGAAGGACCACCTCATGTCTCCCGTTTGTAGGGTCAGTCTCCCTGCACACCTGTGGACCCATGGTGGGCACTGTGTTGTCTGCATCGAACAGGGCGTAAAAGATGTCAAGCTCGTCCGGGAGCGAATGCGGTAGGCTGAACAGTGCTCCTGTTTTTCCCTTTGTAGTCTGTGATGCAGCGGAATCCACTCCACATGCATCTGGGGTCAGAGCTGTAGTAGATTCCACTTTGTTTCTGTAGTCTCTCTTGGCTTTCCTGATGGACTTCCGGAGGTCATATCTGGCTGCTTTGTAGCCAGATATGACCTCCGGAAGTCCAT
This sequence comes from Raja brachyura, assembly GCA_963514005.1. The sequence continues at coordinate 38,422,330 of OY740788.1, read as the reverse complement.
CAGGAAAGCTTCCGGTGTTGGGGGTCCCCTGAGTTGAAGGCAGTGGTCCGTACTTTGACTTTAGCACGAATTTCACGTCCGACCCAGGGTTTCTGATTTGAGTAAGTGCAGATGGTGGCTTTTGGAACATCATCATCGATGCACTTACTTATGTAGCCTAAGACAGAGTCTGTGTATTTGTTGATGTTGCCATCTGCTGCGTCCTCAAACATCTGCCAGTCAGTTCTGTCAAATCAGTCCTGTAAGACCTCATCAGCCTCATTGTTCCATTTGTAAATGTCCCTGGAAACCTTTATTTCCTGTTTTAGTTTCTGCCCGTATGCAGGTAGCAGTAGAGTGGAACAGTGAAGATAGACAAAAATGCTGGAGAAATATGCAACGCTTCGGGTCGAAACCCTTGTTTCTTGGTTCGGAACAGTGATCTGTCTTACCAAAATCAGGGCGGGGGAGGGGCTTAAAGCAGTCTCTGAATGGGGTGTAACAATGGACCAGGTTCTGCTCTCCCCTAGTGGGAAAGGTGATGTGTTGGAAGTATTTTGGGAGAACCTTCTTCATGTTGGCTCTGTTGAAGTCTCCCAGAACAATGAACGCAGCCTCAGGATGGGAGTTCTCCAGCTCATTTACAGTCCTATGCAGTTCGTCCAGGGCTAGAGATTTATCAGCCTGTGGGGGGATGTACACAGCTGCAAGGAGGACTCAGCTGAACTCTCTGACGAGGTAGAAAAGTCCAGCATTAATGGTCAGCTCAAGAACCGGGGAGCAGTGTGTAGTTAAAAAACAGACATCTTGACTATCTAACATTCATTTTGAGGGGACTAGAATATAAAAGCAAGGATGTAATTTAGAAGCTGCTGGTGAGGTCACATTTGCAATATTCTGAGCAGTTTTGGCCCCAGTATTGATGTGGATAGAGAACTGGCTAGCAGACAGGAAGCAAAGGGTAGGAGTAAACGGGTCCTTTTCCGAATGGCAGGTAGTGACTAGTGGGGTACCGCAAGGCTCAGTGCTGGGACCCCAGCTACTTACAATATATATTAATGATTTGGACGAAGGAATTCAATGCAACATCTCCAAATTTGCAGATGACACCAAGCTGGGGGGTATAGTTAGGTGTGAGGAGGATGCTTGGAGGCTGCAGGGTGATTTGTTTAGGCTGAGTGAATGGGCAGATGCATGACAGATGCAGTATAATGTGGATAAATGTCAGGTTATCCACTTTGGTGGCAAAAACATGAGGGTAGACTATTATCTGAATGGTGGCAGATTAGGAAAAGGGGAGATGCAACGAGACCTGGGTGTCATGGTACACCAGTCATTGAAAGTAGGCATGCAGGTGCAGCAGGCAGTGAAGAAATGGTATGTTAGCATTCATTGCGAAAGGATTTGAGTATAGGGGCAGGAAGGTTCTACTGCAGTTGTACAGGGTTTTGGTGAGGCCGCACCTGGAGTATTGCGTACAGTTTTGGTCTCCAAATCTGAGGAAAGACATTCTTGCCATAGAGGGGGTACAGAGAAGATTCACCAGACTGATTCCTGGGATGTCAGGACTTTCATATGAGAAAAGACTGGACAGACTCGGCTTGTACTCGCTGGAATTTAGAAGATTGAGGGGGGATCTTATAGAAACGTACAAAATTCTTAAGGGGTTGGACAACTAGATGCTGGAAGATTGTTCCCGATGTTGGGGGAGTCCAGAACAAGGGGTCACAGTCTAAGGATAAGGGGGAATTCCTTTCGGACTGAGATGAGGAAAACATTCTTTACACAGAGAGTGGTGAGTCTCTGGAATTCTCTGCCACAGAAGGTAGTTGAGGCCAGTTCATTGGCTATATTTAAGAGGGCGTTAGATGTGGCACTTGTGGCTAAAGGGATCAGGGGGTATGAAGAGAAGGCAGGTACAGGATACTGAGTTGGATGATCAGCCATGATCACATTGAATGGCAGTGCAGGCTCGAAGGGCCGAATGGCCTACTCCTGCACCTGTTTTTTTATGTTTCTAATTACCTATTTCCCTTGTACTCCTACCACATACTCCTAGCTAGAACTCTCCCTCATTCACTTATTCTGTTATTGTACTGCACCACTCAGATTACAGTACAATCTTGCACCACGCTGATGTTTTGCACTGTAGACACAAAAATGCTGGAGTAACTCAGCGGGACAGGCAGCATCTCTGCCTGAAGAAGTCTCGACCCGAAATGCCACCCATTCCTTCTCTCCAGAGATGCTGCCAGTGTCTATCTTTTTGTGTCTATCTTCAGTTTAAACCAACATCTGCAGTTCCTTCCGACACATGTTTTCCTTGCAGGTTCTATATATTGCATTTATCACTATTGTGTGAATGGAGCCACAAGAGACTGCAGATACTGGAATGCTGAGCAGAAAGACAAACTGCTGAAATATTTCAGAGGACAAACAACCTGATGATGTCTGTAGCAGGGTCCCCACCCGAAACGTCATCTGTCAATTTCCCTCCAAATATGCTGCCCAACCTATCGAGTTTCAACAGTTTGTTTATTACTGTAGGTACACTGTTTACTCTGTGAGCTTCGTGTGAAGAAGGAATTTAATTGCATCCATGTTTATGACAATAAACTAATCTATTCCAAATGAATCCTATAGCCTGTAGAAATGTTCCCCAATTCCACTGTCATGCTGAATGCTTCATGAAACCTACCTTTCAAGTTTCGACATCTGCCTTTTTTGGCCGGTGCCTCTAATACGTCTATGGAAATGTTGCGATAATAATCCGAGAAATATTTTCATACAAGATAAACACAAAACGTAGGAGTAACTCAGTGGATCCGGCAGCATCTCTGGAGATAAGGAATAGGTGACGTTTCGGATCGAGACCCTTTTTCAGACAGTCAGGCGAGAAGGAAATTTCTACTTGGGACCACTTCCGTTTGCATGTTTTTTTTTGCATCGTTCAGTAGAAATATTATTAACTCGATCTTTTGAGCTCTTGGGAGGTGTTTTGCCAAAAATTATCTGCAGGAATGTTGTGAATTCAGGTCTCATCGATTGCTTCAGTCTGACACAATGTCAACGCGATAAAGTTGATGAAGTGTCCAAGGGTTAGGATTCCACGAGATTCGCTGTTGCATTGTTTATCTTAGCGACAGTGCAAAAGGTCGGGTTTTATTGAATTGCAGCGATGCCTTCAGAAAATAGGAAAAACATGGTTAAAGGCCGGTTGCCGTTTATTGGGTTTTCCAACTTTGTGGCCAGAAGAGACAATTCGGACCGGGAAAACTTGGTATCAATTGAAAGGGCAACTGCCTGGAGAAATGTAAAGCGCCCCAGAACTCAATCCAGACAGGTCACTATTCTGCCGACTGTGGACGAGCTTCAGGAAGCAGAGGGCCATCCACTCGAAAACATTCAAGAACCAGAACTAATCACCAGGCCGAATTGTAAAAAGGTTCATCTTGCTTTCCTTCCTGACAAATACGAGCCTTTGGTCGAGTGTGCAGCCGAGAACGCGAACGAGGAGAGCGGGCCAGACAAAAAGTACAAAAGAAAACAAAAGCTTAAAAAATGCAGGAAGGTAAGCAAATCAAGTGTGCAGAATATTAACCCTTTAACGTTTCGAGTTCAGCATTCTGGCGACAGAGTTTCTTTTCAAGTGTCTTGGCATGTTGTGTATACAAATAAATAGTTGCCTTATCTCTTGGTTAAACACTTACCCCTTAAATTGGGTGGATGAAGATGAGTTACATGGCAGGTGAGATAGTTTGATGGAGCTTTTAATTCAAATATATACGTTTAGTAGTTAGACAAAATTCTGTAGTTTGGTTGCACTAGTGAGATTCTTTGGTTTGAATGATGATTAAGAAAATGTTTCATAGTGTATAAAATTGAACATTTTTAAATTGAACTTATCAATAGCCCTTGGTTCTCACCCAGATCGCAAACATTCCCTTAACAACTTGATATAATGTATTTAACGACCTGAAAAATGAGCCAGCGCAGACTAAACAGTTTTTAAACATCCTAATCTAAAGTATTTCTGTGCTTGTTGCAACATTGCTGATCTCAGCATTCCTCCATGGAAAAACGCCCCTTCAGTTTAACCAGACACAGGCAGAACTCAACGGGACAGGCGGCATCTCTGGAGAGAAGGAATGGGTGACGTTTCGGGTCGGTTTCGCGGGGTGTAAGCTACCCAAGCGAAATATGAGGTGCTGCACCTCCAATTTGCGCTGGGCCTCACTCTGATAATGGAGGAGGCCCAGGACAGAAAAGTCAGATTGCAGTGCTGCCAACTCTCACGCATTGAGCGTGAGACTAACGCATTTGAGGAAATTCTCGTGCTCAAGCTGATGACAGAAGTTCTCACGCTCAAAAACATATTAAAAAAAATATGTGAATCAATAAATAAAGTCACACTCCTCCACACTCACCAATGAGAATAGTTTTTCTGTTGGCGGGTTCCCCGTAAAGAACGAGCAATTTAAAAGCCCATCGCACACTATTTAAAATGGCAATGTAGACAAAAATGCTGGAGAAACTCAGCGGGTAAGGCAGCATCTCTGTCTGAGTTTGACCCTTCTTCACACTCAAGCATTTCTCCAGCATTTTTGTCTACCGCTCTATAGATGCTGCCTCACCCGTATTCACATTCCCGTGCAGATGGTGTGACAGGTGAGAGAGACGCGGCGGTGGTCCCAGCACCAATACCCCCACCCCACCTCCAGACACCGCTCACACCTCCCACCCGCACCTGCGGCGGCTCTGTGGCCGTCGGCCGCTCTGTCCACACCGCATGGAGTTGGCAGGAACGAACCGGGTGAGTGGGGGCGTCGGTGCCGTCTCCGGAGCCACGGGGATGAATCTCGGCTATAGCTCCGCTTCGCTCCGATGCCCGACCCCTGGGTCTCTGTCCCTCACCTCCCCCGGACCCTAGCTGGACACAGAGCATCTAGGCCAGCCCTGGACATCGCCATGTCTCCGCTCCAGGTGTTGTCACCGCTTCACTGCCACAAACTCTCACGCACAACCTAACACACACTCTCACACACAACCTAACTCACACCCTTGCACACACACAAGGTTTAAAGGGATATGGGCCAAATGCGGATAAATGGGACTAGTTTAGATGGGGCATCTTGATCTGCATGAACAACCTGGGATGAACGGCCTGTTTCCATGCTGTAAGATTGTGACACACTGTAGAAAGGGTGCAATTGCTCTGGAGAAGATCCAGGGGCGATTTATGAACATATTGGCAGCGCTGGCATTTTTTTTTCACTTTGAAGAAAGATTTAATAACTGGGATTGTATTCTCTGTAGCAACGGACGTGAAGAAAAGACTTTATTGAGGTGAGTAATATTATGAGAATAGGACCTGTTTCGCTGAACAAAGAGTGTAAGAAGAAACTGCAGATGGTGGTTTAAACTGAAGATAGACACTAAAAGTTGGAATAACTCATCAGGACATGTGGCATCTCTGGATGGAAAGAATAAGCGATGTTTCAGTCGAGACCTTCAGACTGAAGAGGTTGAAAACCAGCCATAAAACACAATGAGTCTGGAGATGTGTGTTATCCAACTAAGGGCAGAAATTATAATCATGTGTTAATCTTTATTGACGTGACACCATAATAAATATATTACAGAAAAAAATTATATTCGTCTTGTTTCTATAGTCAAAGGGTAAGGTTGATTGATTTATTTGTGCAGAACAGTGATGGAAATCCAACTCCTCTTGCCTTGCTTCTAGGCTTTTGTTTATCTATAAAAGCATAACAGCATGAATTATAATCTGATTTCCATACATGAATATACTAAGGTCATTCATGTGGTGCACCAGTTGATCAGAGCCTGGCTCTACTGTGGCACGTGGCTGAAGCTTATAAAGCCATACCCCTCCCCCACCTTGGTCAGTCTGATCACATCTCATTGTTCCTGCTCCCTAAGTACTCCCCACTCATCAGACGGGTTAAACCAACTGTGAGGACAGTTAAAGTCTGGTCAGAGGAAGCGAACTTCACACTTCAGCAGTGTTTTGGAAACACTGACTGGAAGGCGTTTGCAGCCCAGGCCACCCTTGACTCCCACACGGACATTGACTCCTACACATCCTCTGTTCTGGACTTTATAAACTCCACCATCAATAGTGTCACCTCCCTCAAACAGGTGACCATATTCCCGAATCAGAAGCCATGGATGAACAGCGAGGTCAGGCTACTGCTGAAAGCACGGGACACCGCTTTCAGGTCAGGCGATGCTCGAGCCTACAGTTCAGCCAGGGCTAACCTGAAGAGGGGCATCAAGAAGGCCAAGCACTGCCATAAGCTCAGGATTGAGGAGCACTTCAACAACAACTCCGACCCCCGACGCATGTGGCAAGGCATCCAGGCCATCATGGACTACAGACCCGCCAACACCACCCCCACATCCAGCGACGCCTCCTTCCTTGAGGAGCTCAATCACTTCTATGGCCGCTTCGACAGGGACAATCTAGAGACAGCCATCAAGGCTGTGCTACCTGCCGATCACCAACCCCTCACACTCACCCCCTACGACGTATACGTGGCACTGAGTAGGACTAATGCACGTAAAGCTGCTGGCCCTGATGGCATCCCCGGGCGCGTGCTAAGGGTCTGTGCGGCGCAGCTGGCAGACGTCTGGACTGATATCTTCAATCTGTCACTTGCCCAGGCAGTTGTCCCCACGTGCCTTAAAACCACCTCCATCGTGCCAGTGCCAAAACACTCCACTGCGGCAAGCCTCAACGACTTCCGCCCAGTTGCACTTACCCCCATCATCACCAAGTGCTTCGAGAGGCTGGTCCTGGCACACCTCAAAAGCTGCCTACCCCCCACACTGGATCCCTATCAGTTTGCCTACCGCAAGAACAGGAGTACGGAGGATGCCATCTCAACGGCACTTCACTCCGCCCTCTCCCACCTCGACAACAGAGACACTTACGTAAGAATGCTGTTCATCGATTACAGCTCAGCATTCAACACCATTATACCATCAAAATTGATCGCCAAACTCGGTAATCTGTGCATCGCTCCTTCCCTCTGCAACTGGATACTGGACTTTCTAACCAACAGACCCCAGTCTGTTAGGTTAGACAAGCACACCTCTTCGACCCTCACCCTGAACACCGGCGTTCCACAGGGCTGTGTGCTGAGCCCCCTCCTCTACTCCCTCTTCACCTATGACTGCACACCTGTACATAGTACTAACACCATCATCAAGTATGCAGATGATACAACGGTGATTGGCCTCATCAGCAACAACGATGAGTCGGCCTACAGGGAGGAGGTCCAGCACTTAGCAGCATGGTGCGCTGACAACAACCTGGCCCTTAACTCCAAGAAGACCAAGGAGCTCATTGTAGACTTCAGGAAGTCCAGGGGCGGCACGCACACCCCCATCCACATTAACGGTACGGAGGTGGAACGTGTTTCTAGCTTCAGGTTCTTGGGAGTCAACCTCTCCGACGACCTCTCTTGGACCCACAATACCTCAACTCTGATCAAGAAGGCTCACCAGCGTCTCTTCTTCCTGAGGAGACTGAAGAAGGTCCATCTGTCTCCTCAGATCCTGGTGAACTTCTACCGCTGCACCATCGAGAGCATCCTTACCAACTGCATCACAGTTTGGTATGGCAACTGCTCTGTCTCCGACCGGAAGGCATTGCAGAGGGTGGTGAAAATTGCCCAACGCATCACCGGTTCCTCGCTCCCCTCCATTGAGTCTGTCCAAAGCAAGCGTTGTCTGCGGAGGGCGCTCAGCATCGCCAAGGACCTCTCTCACCCCAACCATGGACTGTTTACCCTCCTACCATCCGGGAGGCGCTACAGGTCTCTCCGTTGCCGAACCAGCAGGTCCAGGAACAGCTTCTTTCCGGCGGCTGTCACGCTACTCAACAACATACCTCGGTGACTGCCAATCACCCCCCCCCCCCCCCGGACACTTATTGTTATTTATTCAAATAATTTGCTGTGTCGCTCTTCCAGGGAGATGCTAAATGCATTTCGTTGTCTCTGTACTGTACACTGGCAATGACAATTAAAATTGAATCTGAATCTGAATCTGAATCTGAGTTAGGAATATGATTTAGCTTAACCTCATCCATACCTAATCCAATTTGAAGCATAAATGTTGCATTCAAGTGTAAGTTGAAAGACTCTCAACAGTATGCACCAGATTGCACAATTTCAAGTTGAAAAATACAAAAGCTCCCTACTAAAAACACTCCCCTTCCCACACATACCCCCTCCCCCCCCCCCACCCCCCGCTCGGTCGCTACGCCCCCTCACAATTTCTCACTCTCAACTCTCACCCAATGTTGGCAGCCCTGGATTGGGAATGGGAGCGGGAGTTGACGTGCTGAGCAACTGGGAGATCAGGTAGGTTTAGGCGGACTGAAACGATCGCCAAGCCTGCGCTTGGTCCTGCTGATGTACAGCGGATGCAGTAGATGGGGTTGGAGGAGGTGCAAGTGAACTTCTGCCTCACCTGAAAAGCCTGTTTGGGTCCTTGGATGGAGTCGAGAGGGGAGGTAAAGGGACAGGTGTTGCATCTCCTGCAGTTGCACAGGAAGTACCTGCGGAGGGGGTGGTTTGGGTGGGAATGGACTAGTTGACCAGGGAGTTTCGGTGGGAACGGTCTCTGTGGAAAGCAGAAAGGGGTGGATGTGGGAAGATGTGGCCAGTTGTGGGATCCCGTTGGCGAAAATGTTGGAGGATTACATGCTGTATGCGATGACTGATGGGGTGGAAAGTGAGGACAAAGAGGACTCTGTCCTTGTTACGAATGGGGAAAGGGGAGCAAGAGCGAAGCTGCGTGATATCGAGAAGACCCTAGTGAGAGCTTCATCTACAGTGAAAGAGGGGAACCCCCGTTTCCTAAAGAATGAGGACATCTCTGATGTCCTGGTATGGAAAACCTCATCCTGGATACAGATGCGGTGTAGACGGAGGAATTGGGAGTAGGAGATAGAGTCTTTACAGGAAGCAGGGTGGGAAGAAGTGTAGTCTGGATAGTTGTGGGAGTCATTATAATCTTTCATGATCATACAATCTAGCGAGGCTCTCATTAGGGTCTCCTCGATATCCCGCAGCTCAGCGTTGCTCACCCTCCCCCCATCTGACTAGATTCTATCTCTATGCCACCCACTTCCCTGACATCAGTCTAAAGAAGGGTCTTGGCCTGAAGCATCACCAATTCCTTCTCTACAGAGATGCTGCCTGTTACTCCAGCATTTTGTGTCTACCTTTGATTTAAACCAGCATCTGCAGTTCTTTCCTACACATGCTACAGGTACACAGGGAATGGCCATCCCTCCTATTTCCTAGATGCCCAGAGTGAGTGGCTGCTGTTGGGCTTCCTTAAATAAGTGATACACCCATTGTCACTCTTTGCCTTGGTGATCATTCTAAATATAGGCAATGGGACACATTAGCATTAGTCACCCCGACAATCTAGACCGCTTGTAATTTGCATGCTGGAAAAATAAGTTCACGGAGAATGGCAAGTCCCTTGCACTGCGTTCAGTTTGGTATCACCTTGTCAATAAGAACATCTCTGTCAGGTTGCAGCTCAACCTTCATTAGTTACAGCACAACCTTCCAACACTGGTATCGAATAAGCTCGTCTCTAAACTCCTGGACTTTGGCCTTGGGTCCTCCATGTCCAACTGACGGGCGGACCTCTGTCAGTTAGAATTGGTCAGAACAGTTACTCTACCCTGACCGACAACATTGGTGTCCCTCACGGTTGTGTGCTCAGTCCCCTGCTCTATTCGCTGTGCACTCATGACTGTGTGGCCAAGTACAGCGTCAACTTGATCTTTTAAGTTCGCAGTGATATAATTACGGTCTTACGGATCAACAACAATGGTGAGACTGAGTACAGGAAAGAGATTGGGAACATTGTGTCATGGTGTCAGGACAACAACCGAAGCCTTAACGTCAGCAGGACAGAACAGATGGTTGTTGACCTTAGAAAGTTGGGGGGTGGAGAGAATGAGGAGTGAACACAGGCCTGTCCACCATAGGTTTGTCACTTTCATCCAGTCCATCTTCATTATTTTAAATCAAAAAATGTATTCAATTATTAAAAATAATAATTTACAATACAATAAAACAAAACGGAACCCACCACCATAATATAAGACAAACAAATATACTAAATAAACTACTATGCAACAATGTTACAATCCTTGTCAAGGATGCATTCAACCTCTCGCAGTGCCCAGCGGTCCTGGAAATCCCGAGTGCCCGTGGACAGCGCCTAGTCCTTCTCTAACACGGACGTAACCCCGGAAAAGGGGTAGACAGCCGGCTCGGGCAGAGCCATTTTCCGCCTGGCGCTGTAATACAGGGATGGCCAGCTTGGCCAGGCCCAGGAGCAACCCAACCAGGACATCCTCAGTCCTACCCTCTCTCCTATGCACACGGTGTCTGAAGATGAGGATGGCAGGAAATAAGTGCAGCCATAAGGCAAGGAGCAGCCCCTTTAGATAATGAAACAAGGGGCTGCAACCTCACACACTTCGCAAAAGAGGCAGGCAGCTGGCGAGTCTGAACCGCGAGAGAAACGGGTTGCAAGGGTGCAGTACCCTCCACCCCAGGTCCTCGAATGTAGAGGGGGGGAATCCCTGAGTAGACGGACCCCCCCACCGGGGGTCTGGGTCCGACGAGTACCTCTGGCTGAGCGGGGGTTTACTCAGCCGCAAGAACTCCACATGTTTGAGGCCCCCCCCCCCCCCGACACCCCGTGGGGCGGGACAAGGCCCGGCTGTTCTCACGCCTGGGCCGTCGCCCTCTGCTGGGCGGAGGGGGGGCCCGGTCGACGGCATCCAGGTTCTAAACGCTCAACAAGTCCCGGTAAAAGCCGGGCATCCTCAGCAGGACGGTGCGGCTGACGCTCACCATCGGGATCCGCGTACCACCTTGAAGGCAGTTGGAAAAAGTGCGTCGCCAGCATATGCCACCTGGGAGGATGCCCTGAGTACAGGTATCTCTGCAGGGCCCTGAGGCGGAGAGTTGCCAACTGGGATCGAATGAACACCAGCGACTGACCGCCCTCCTCGTTCGGGAGACTCATGACCGCTGCAGAGACCCATTGCTTTCCGTTGCCCCAGAAGAAATCCACCAACTTCTTCTGGATTATCTCAACATCCAGTCCATCTTCATGGTGCGTTGCATCAGGAAGGCTGGAAGTACTGTTAATGATGCCTATAACCCAGGCCATTCCCTTTTCTTTCTTATTTGAAAATTACATTATTGAAGCTGAAGAAACAGAGGATGATGATCAAGTGCAGAAAAGAACACAAAACAAGGCCATCATGGAACGACAGAAGACCCACACTGGCAACAGCGTATACTGAAAATCTCTGCTTGTTTATATCTCCATGCTGAAGCTGTAATATCTTACAACCTGTGAGAAAATACAGGAGTGTGAAAGCCCACATGTCCAAATCAAGAACAACTTCTTTCCCACTGCTATCAGACTCTTTAACCAATCACCTCTTTCATATGACAAAGGTGCTGCCACATACTCTTTCTCTTAACTCTACCTCATTCACTTATTCTGCTATTGGATTTACATTTTTTCTACAACTGTGTTTGCACCAGTCTGCTATTTCATTTCGGAGTCACGTGAGTGACTTCGTGAAGACCCCGCCAGCACTCATGCGCGACATATCGTCGCTCGCATTTGCAGTCGACGGCTGAAGGTGAAGCACCTCTCCACCAGCCCTTCATAAGAGCCGCTCAGGTAAGTTTTAGGCAACCTTGAGCTGGTTGTCCCTGTTCTAGACCTTTTTCTGTTCACAGGGAACATGGATAGGAGAAATATGGGTCGCAGGACTTCTGAGAGGAGTCGATGACCACTTTTCCCGGAGCTAATTTCTACAACGGCAACACCCGCTAGTCGGGCTGGGGAAATGGCGCGAAAGTCGGGCAGCCCTGGGACTACAGGACCCGACCCACCTACACAGCTGTTTTCAGAACAGCAAAGTGGGAGCACAGCGCCAATGCAGGTAATTCAAGATCCTGACTCCATATCTGGAAGGGAGACTTTGGCTGAGATGAGCAGACGGGTTACCCGTTCTACGGCACGGTCTTTCTCCCCAGCTACTCGGGCCACTCGAGGATGAGCCAGGGGAAGAGCTGCTCGACAGTCAAGCCCTGCCAGGGCTGATTATTCACCGGAAATCGCAAGATCATGGACAGGTGAATCATCGAAACCAGGGTCTACTGGCATACCAGTCAGGGCCAGTATTGACTCACCACCCAGCAAGGCCAGTAAATCTCGGGCAGGTGGAGTCTCATCACGGTCACTGCACCCCCCCATCAGTGGCAGGATGTGACCGTACGTCGCCTGTGTCCGGAAGGAGGACAGGCGGAAAGCCCGCGCGGACGTTGGGTCACCACGCTGTGGCAGCAGGTACCGGCTTCTCACCGCATATGGCCTTTGAGGCTAGCGGGCCGTTCTCGTCAGGAAGAAGGTGAACGAGCGGCAGGTCTGCGCGGGAGTCGCATAGCCCCGCAGCTGCGGCAGGTAGCGACTTCCTATCACGGCGCCGGGATTCTTACCTCGACGAGGTACGGGCCAGTGATAGAAGCCTCAGGAATTCCTTTGGACCTGAGGGTTCTGACCTATCATCTGCATATGGTGAAGAAGGTCGTATGGAACGTATTGGGGATGGTATAAAACAGGAAATTAGAAATGCGTGCGACAAAGGCAAAACAGTTATAATGGGTGACTTCAATCTACATATAGATTGGGTGAATCAAATTGGCAGGGGCGCTGAGGAAGAGGATTTTTTGGAAAGTATGAGGGATAGTTATCTAAATCAACATGTAGAGGAACCAACGAGAGAGCAGGCTATTTTAGACTGGGTATTGAGTAATGAGGAAGGGTTAGTTAGCAGTCTTATTGTGTGTGCCCCCTTGGGCAAGAGTGACCATAATATGGTTGAGTTCTTCATTAGGATGGAGAGTGACATTGTTAATTCAGAAACGATGGTTCTGAACTTAAGGAAAGGTAACTTTGAGGGTATGAGACGTGAATTGGCCAAGATTGACTGGCAATCAATTCTAAAAGGGTTGTCGGTGGATACGCAATGGAAGACATTTAAAGACTGCATGGATGAACTACAAAAATTGTTTATCCCAATTTGGCAAAAGAATAGATCAGGGAAGGTAGTGCATCCGTGGATAACAAGGGAAATCAGGGATAGTATCAAAGCAAAGGATGATGCGTACAAAGTAGCCAGAAAAAGCAGCATACCAGAGGACTGGGAGAAATTCAGAGACCAGCAGAGAAGGACAAAGGGCTTGATTAGGAAAGGAAAAATAGATTATGAAAGAAAACTGGCAGGGAACATAAAAACTGACTGCAAAAGTTTTTATAGATATGTGAAGAGAAATAGATTAATTAAAACAAATGTAGGTCCCTTGCAGTCAGAAACAGGTGAGTTGATCATGGGGAACAAGGATATGGCGGACCAATTGAATAACTACTTTGGTTCCGTCTTCACTAAGGAAGACATAAATAATCTGCCGGAAATAGCAGGGGACCGCAGGTCAAAGGAGTACTTGAGTGAAATCCAGGTTAGTCTGGAAGTGGTGTTGGGTAAATTGAATGGATTAAAGGCCGATAAATCCCCAGGGCCAGATAGGCTGCATCCCAGGGTACTTAAGGAAGTAGCTCCGGAAATAGTGGATGCATTAGTGATAATCTTTCAAAACTCTTTAGATTCTGGAGTAGTTCCTGAGGATTGGCGGGTAGCAAACATAACCCCTCTTTTTAAGAAGGGGGGGAGAGAGAAAACGGGGAATTACAGACCAGTTAGTCTAACATCGGTAGTGGGGAAACTGCTAGAGTCAGTTATTAAAGATGGGATAGCAGCACATTTGGAAAGTGGTGAAATCATTGGACAAAGTCAGCATGGATTTACGAAAGGTAAATCATGTCTGACGAATCTTGTGGAATTTTTTGAGGATGTAACTAGTAGCGTGGATGGGGGAGAACCAGTGGATGTGGTGTATCTAGACTTCCAGAAGGCTTTCGACAAGGTCCCACATAAGCGATTAGTATATAAACTTAAAGCATATGGCATTGGGGGTTCAGTATTGATGTGGATAGAGAACTGGCTGGCAAACAGGAAGCAAAGAGTAGGAGTAAACGGGTCGTTTTCACAATGGCAGGCAGTGACTAGTGGGGTACCGCAAGGCTCAGTGCTGGGACCCCAGCTATTTACAATATACATAAATGATCTGGATGAGGGAATTGAAGGCAATATCTCCAAGTTTGCGGATGACACTAAGCTGGGGGGCAGTGTTAGCTGTGAGGAGGATGCTAGGAGAATGGAAGGTGACTTGGATAGGCTGGGTGAGTGGGCAAATGTTTGGCAGATGCAGTATAATGTGGATAAATGTGAGGTTATCCACTTTGGTGGCAAAAATAGGAAAACCGACTACTATCTAAATGGTGGCCGAATAGGAAAAGGGGAGATGCAGCGCGACCTGGGTGTCGTGGTACACCAGTCATTGAAAGTAGGCATGCAGGGACAGCAGGCAGTGAAGAAAGCCAATGGTATGTTAGCTTTCATAGCAAAAGGATTTGAGTATAGGAGCAGGGAGGTTCTACTTCAGTTGTATAGGGTCTTGGTGAGGCCACACCTTGAGTATTGCGTACAGTTCTGGTCTCCAAATATGAGGAAGGACATTATTGCCATAGAGGGAGTGCAGCGAAGGTTCACCAGACTGATTCCTGGGATGTCAGGACTGTCTTATGAACAAAGACTGCATAGACTCGGTTTATACTCTCTAGAATTTAGGAGATTGAGAGGGGATCTTATAGAAACTTACAAGATTCTTAAGGGGTTGGACAGGCTAGATGCAGGAAGATTGTTCCCGATGTTGGGGCGGTCCAGGACAAGGGGTCACAGCTTAAGGATAAGGGGGAAATCCTTTAGGACCGAGATGAGAAGGAATTTTTTCACACAGAGAGTGGTGGGTCTCTGGAACTCTCTGCCACAGAGGGTAGTTGAGGCCAGTTCATTGGCTATATTTAAGAGGGAGTTAGATGTGGCCCTTGTGGCTAAGGGGATCAGAGGGTATGGAGAGAAGGCAGGTACGGGATACTGAGTTGGATGTTCAGCCATGATCATATTGAATGGCGGTGCAGGCTCGAAGGGCCGAATGGCCTACTCCTGCACCTAATTTCTATGTTTTTATGTCTATGTTTCTATGAACGTATGGAATGAATGATGGAATGCATCCTGCAACAAAATCTACAATAGCAGGACGTACCCAGTTCCAGGAGACTTTTAAATATATCCCCATCATCGATGGGAAGCACAAGGCAGCCAGGGGAAAAGAAAGAGATTCTGGTTCTCGAATCTGTGGCACCTGAAATTCCTCAGGAGGAACTGTTGGATGTGGCATCCAAGTCTTCGGGTCAACCCCTCAAACCAAAACTGGCTGCCACCATTGACGTCCTGACCAATCATCAATTACAAGACCAGGTCCTTGCTGAAGCCATAAGGCACTGAACAATTGCAATTCACTTAATGTGCCTATAGTGAATACACCCATTTGGGGGAATATCAGCCCAGGTATCAGAGCACAAGAAATCAAACTACAAAAGATTCTGAAGTTGCTCACATCGGGGATCACTGCGTTTGCAAGGTCAGTGGATGGCATGGACTTAAGTAGTGAGCAAGAAGATGCCCTTGCATTACTATGTAACACCCAGTACGAACTAAATGCGTTTCGCAAAGCCACCATCAAGCCCACTTTAAACCCAAAATTTGCAGGGTTATGTAGGGCATCCCCGATGCCACCACCAAGGCAGTTGTTCGGAGAAGACCTACCGAAGCAGGTCAAAGACTTGGATGACCATGGGTGGACTAATGACGTCACACCCTTCGAGCAGGCAGGCGGCTAGGAGATTACCATACTCCAGACCGCGGGGACCACCCGAAAAATCAGCAAGGACCTACACGCTGGCACCACCGCATTTTCAGCAGCATCAACAGCCAAAGCCTTTTTTAGGGCAAGGCCTGCAGCGACCGGCGTGGAAAATGCGGCAGCCGCAAAACCCAGCACCTCCACGTCCCACCAAACATGTCAGGGACCGCCAGTAACCATGGAGGTAAGGCGGTCTGGATTTCATGCAGTTGTATGTTTAACCTCACATGTTGGTGGGAGATTACGGTTCTTTAAGGATGCATGGGATACTAACACTTCAGTTGTGTTTATATTACAAAGTATTCAGGGTTACGAAATTGAGTTAATAAATGAACAACTTCCCCCGTCTCAGCATATGCCGGATCACAAATTTGCACTTTCCAACAAGGAAGCAGCGGAAGGCTATGCTGTAATTTTGAGACTACAAGAAAAAGGGGTAATAGAAAGAATGATTCACGAACCAGTTGAGTTCGTATCCAACATCTTCACAAAAACTAAGAAAGATGGTGGATGTCGGGTCATCATTGATCTAACCCATATGAATACTTCTGTAATATATACCCATTTTAAAATGGACACGTTTGAGACACTAAATCATTGGGTTCTAAGGGCTGCTTTATGACATGCATTGATTTAAAAGATGCATACTATTCAGTATCCATTCGGAAACATCACAGGAAGTACTTGAAGTTTCTTTGGATGGATCAACTTTGGCAATACAGAGCATTGCCTAATGGGCTTACCACAGCTCCCAGATTGTTTACCAAATTACTAAAACCAGTGTTAGCAACACTGAGAAAACAAAACCATATGGTTATGACTTATTTGGATGACATCCTAATTATAGGAGATACCCTGGAATCAACAAAATTGGCAGTCACATCCACTGTTTCATTATTTCAAAAAATGGGGTTTATAATCCATCCAGATAAATCAAAGTTCTGCCCATCAAAGGTTATGGACTATCTGGGATTCACAGTTGGTTCCAATCAAATGATTACCTCCATACCAATTAACAAAGCTGTGGACATCATTGAGGCATGTAATAATCTGGTCTGCGCCAGCACACTAACAATTAGACATGCTGCCAAGGTAATTGGAAAATTGGTAGCTACTTTTCCAGCTGCCCAATTTGGACCTTTATATTATCAAAATTTGCAAAGATCCAAGATTTCAGCATTGAAATTGAATGCTGGACATTTTGATAGACATATGTAGCTGCCAATTAAGGCAAAAATTGAGTTACAATGGTGGATTGACAATATTCGTAACTCATTCAAACCCATCATTGTGCCTTGTCCATTGGTGTATTTACAAACTGACGCAAGCTCCCATAGCTGGGGAGCTACTGACAACAACTCTAGTTGTGGTGGCAGATGGGACTCACAAGAATCTACACTTTTGTTGGCACGAGGGATAAATTATTTGGAGATGCTTGGAGCATTTTACGGACTAAGAGCTTATTGTTCAAACTTTACTGATACTCATGTCCGTCTCCAAATAGACAATACCACTGTGGTGGCATATTTAAATCATATGGGAGGTATCACGTCAATTTCTTGCGATGAATTGGCTAACACAATTTGGCTCTGGTGCATACAACGTAATATTTGGATATCAGCTACCTATCTTCCAGGTAAGCTCAACACAGTGGCGGACACCAGGTCACGTATATTCAATGATAACATTGAATGGATGTTAAATCCCCAAATATTTACTAAAATCACAGCCAAATTTGGTAAACCGGATATTGACCTTTTTGCGTCACGGTTAAACCATCAGGTACCAACATATGTATCATGGGAACCAGATCCTGGGGCAATAGCGATGGACGCTTTCTCGCAGCACTGGGGGAAATGGTTTTTCTATGCTTTTCCTCCATTTTGCCTCATCAGTCGGGTATTGCGGAAAATCAAATTAGATTCTGCAAAAGGCATTCTAATCATACCCGACTGGCCTACACAACCATGGTATCCGGTGGTCCTTGGGATGATCAGTAAACCATGGGCTCTTTTGGAGAAATGCCCTGAATTGGTGACGAACCCTGTTCCAGGGGAATACCATCCCTGCCACAGTCACTTGAACTTATTGGCTTGCAGGTTTTGAACAGACCCCTGCTGCAGTATGGTCTCACACCAAGGACCATGGATACCATCGGAGCATCATGCAGGGAGTCTACAAGATGGCAATACCTAACCCAAATAAGAAAATGGGAAGCCTACTGCAGCCGGATGAACATCTCATATGACTCCGTAACCATACCACGTGCTGGAATTTCTTGCAGGGTTGCATCCTGATGAACACCTCAGCTACAGTGCCATCAATAGTGCCAGAAGTGCACTATCTTCGTACCTTACCATTGAAGTAGGATCTCACAAACTAGTGTCCAAATTGATGAGGGCTATATTTAATTCAAACCTGCCCCGACCACGTTACAACGTTACCTGAGACATTGGGGTAGTATTAACCCTACTCAGGACATGGTCATCCATGGTTGGACTTTCTTTGGACAAACTCACCTTGAAATTGGTGATGTTATTGGCACTAACATCAGCACAACGGGTACAGACATTACAAAAAATCAATATTGATAGAATGGTCTCTACCCCGGTGAAAGTAACATTTTACATTGACGAGTTACTAAAGCAGCACAGACCTGGGTTTACAGGGCTGCAGCTGGTTTTTCCGGCATACCCCGCTGATGTGAGGCTCTGTTTAGCCACCCATATTTGTCATTATATTAAAGTGACGTGGACCCTAAGGGGAATGGAGAAATATCTGCTGATAAGCCATAAGAAACCACATCACAGAGTGTCGGTACAGACGATCTCCAGGTGGCTCAGAATCGTGGTGGATGCAGCAGGTATTGATATTAATGTCTTTAAATCCCATTCCACCAGGGTTGCATCCACGTCGGCGGCAAAGGTCATGGAGGTGCCCATGGACCATATTCTTGCCACAGCGGGCTGGGCTAGTGAAGCCACCTTTCAGCGGTTTTATAACAAACCTGTTACCGCTCCTGTCATGTTCGCGGAGGCTGTGCTGAGTGCTGGTCAGCAACATACAGCTATTCACCAGTGAGGTTTTTTTTTGTTTGTTTATAATTAATAAACATTATTTTTCAGTACATCCAGTCTGAAATATGTTTTATACTCCTATCCATCCATATTGTGGCGTGTGTGAGAGCATGGACGTGATCCAGGGCATGAAATCACAGAGCTTTGAAATCTTCACAAAGTCACTCACGTGACGCCAAAATGAAATAGTAAGATTAAATGAGAACTTACCAGTTTGAAGTTTGATCTTTATTTTATGAGGAGTTGCGATGAGGGATTTCGTGCCCTCCGCTCCCAACCCTCTATCATAAGGTCAACTGGTATTTAGAGTCTCTTCAATCTTACTATAACAAGTCATTTCTTTGTTGTTGGTTCTGTGATTCCACACCGCTGCTTTGAAGAATGTCGCGCATGCGTGCTGGCGGGGTCTTCACGAAATCCCTCATCGCAACTCCTCATAAAATAAAGATCAAACTTCAAACTGGTAAGTTCTCATTTAATCTTACTATTTTGTACTTATCATTATATTTATTGTTATATTTATCATGAAGCTCACTCTTTATGAGTCTCATGCAAACACGGAATTTCATTGCACCCTGATGTATATAACAATAAACTAATCTTAATCTATATCTATATAACCATATAACAATTACAGCACGGAAACAGGCCATCTCGGCCCTTCTAGTCCGTGCCGAACACTTATTTTCACCTAGTCCCATCTACCTGCACTCAGACCATAATCCTCCATTCCTTTCCCGTCCATATACCTATCCAATTTATTTTTAAATGATAAAATCGAACCTGCCTCCACCACTTCCACTGGAAGCTCATTCCACACAGCTCCCACTCTCTGAGTAAAGAAGTTCCCCCTCATGTTACCCCTAAACCTTTGTCCCTTAATTCTCAAATCATGTCCTCTTGTTTGAATCTTGCCTACTCTCAATGGAAAAAGCTTATCCATGTCAACTCTGTCTATCCCTCTCATAATTTTAAAGACCTCTATCAAGTCCCCCCTTAACCTTCTGTGCTCCAAAGAATAAAGACATGACTTGTTCAACCTTTCTCTGTTAGTTAGGTGCTGAAATCCAGGCAACATTTTAGTAAATCTCCTCTGTACTCTCTCTATTTTGTTGACATCTTTCCTATAATTTGGCGACCAGAATTGTACATCATATTCCAGAATTTGCCTCACCAATGCCTTGTACAATTTTAACATTACATCCCAACTTCTACACTCAATGCTCTGATTTATAAAGGCCAGCTCACCAAAGGCTTTCTTTACCACCCTATCTGCATGAGATTCCACCTTCTGGGAACTATGCACAGTGATCCCTCATGTACGTCCTATTTTGATTTGTCCTACCAGGTAGCACCTCACACTTATCAGCATTAAACTCCATCTGCCATCTTTCAGCCCACTCTTCCAAATGGCCTAAATCTCTCTGTAGACTTTGAAAATCTACTTCATTATCCACAACACCACCTATCTTAGTATCATCTGAATACTTACTAATCCAATTTACCACACCATCATCCAGATCATTGATGTATATCACAAACAACAGTGGACCCAACACAGATCCCTGAGGCACCCCACTAGTCACCGGCCTCCAACCTGACAAACAATTATCCACCATTACTCTCTGGTATCTCCCATTCAGCCACTGTTGAATCCATCTTGCTACTCCACTATTAATACCCAACAATTGAATGAACCTTCTTAGCCAACCTTCCATGTGGAACCTTGTCAAAAGCCTTACTGAAGTCCATATAGACAACATCCACCGCTTTACCCTCATCAATTTCCCTCGTAACCTCTTCAAAAAAATTCAAGAAGATTAAAAAACATGACCTTCCAGGCACAAATCCATGTTGACTGTTCCTAATCAGACCATGTTTATCCAGATGATTATATATATTATCTCTAAGTGTCCTTTCCATTAATTTGCCCACCACTGACGTCAAATTAACACGTCTATAATTGCTAGGTTTACTCTCAGAACCCTTTTTAAACAACGGATCAACATGCGCTGTACGCCTAAATCAGAAGAGATGAGTAAGGGCCAAAAATAGATCCCATTCCTGGATCCCTGGAGTCCAGGCAATAAGAGATTTGGGGTCAAATCTGGCTGCCAGGTTTGGTAATAACAGATTTATATGATGAACAAGTTAATTGTTCCACATTTGAGTTATGATGGAAACAGCCTCGTCAGTATTTATTGTATATCATTAATTGTCCTTGAAAATATAATAGTGAGGCATCTTCCTGAATTCTTATAATTCTTCTGCTAAAGATACTCCCACAATGCTGTTAAATATGTAGGATACAAAGTGCTGGAGTAACTCAGCAGGTCAGGCAGTATCTGGAGAAAAAGGATGGGTGACGTTTCAGGTCGGAACCCTTCTTCAGACTGTAAGACTATTATAAGCAGCAACAATGGAGGAAATGGTCCACGACCCAGTCAGCTTGCAGTGTGAATTGAAAGGAAACCTGCAAGTTGCTATTGTTTAAAAAAGAACGCAGATGCTGGAAAAATCGAAGGTAGACAAAAATGTTGGAAGAACTCAGCGGATGAGGCAGCATCTATGGAGAGAAGGAATAGGCGGCGTTTCGGGTCGAGGCCCTTCACAAGAGACCCTTCACAAGTTTTACTGTGGATATTTGCCAGGCAAATCAGACTGCAATAACCAAACAAGCAACCTCCACTTCTGTGGATTAAGGCAGCAGAAAAATAGGAACTTGCAGGTAGACAAAAAAGCTGGGTCGAGACCCTTCACACGGGTCTCGACCCGAAACGCCGCCTATTCCTTCTCTCCATATATGCTGCCTCACCCGCTGAGTTCCTCCAGCTTTTTTGTCTACCTGTAAGTTCCTATTTTTCTGCCGCCTTAATCCACGGTGAAACTTGAGAAAGGCGCACTTTATAAATATGGTACATGGCTGATGGAGGAAGTGGAACTGGTTGTGTGGTCGATTGGATGCCAAGGAGTGGGCTGTTGCACCTGGATGATGTTGATCTGATGTGATTTTGCAGGTGCACTCATCCAAGCAAGTGAAGAATACTCCATCCCACTCCGGCTTGTATCTTGTAGATGGTGCAAAGGGTTTGAGGTGTAAGGAAATGAAATGTGCTGCAGTATTACTGGCCCTCAATCTTTCCCCTGTATTCACCGGAAATGTAACATCTTGCCTCTTCCCTCACCCCCATCCAGCGTTGTAAACAGCATAACCAGCATGAGGAGGGAGGTCATCCACACTTCTTCCAATCTAGTCTTTTCATTAGGTGCTCATGATGTGGCCTCCTCTACATCACTACTTTGCTGGATGAACGCTTTAGTATAGTTTATGTTATTGATACAACGTGGAAATGGGCCCTTCAGGCCACTGAGTCCACACTGACAACTGATCACCCATATACTAGTTCTATCCTGCATACTAGGGAGAATTACACAAGCCAATTAACCTACAAACCTGCCGTCTTTGGAATGTGGGAGGAAACTGGAGCACCCGGAGAAAACCCACGCGGTTATAGGGAGAACATACAAACATACAAGACAGCACCCATAGTCAGGATCGAGCCAGGGTCTATTGTGCTGTAAGGCAGCCACTCGACCAGTGCCGCCGTCCTCGTTCTGCAGAGCCCTGCACTCTATCTGTCATGGCCATCTTGAGGTTTCTGGTTACATGTCATTTTAACTCTCCTTCACACTCCCACCTGGACTTGTCTTTTCCTTTGTCATGGTGAGAGCAAAGCAAATTGGAAGTGGGTCCACAGATGCTTCTTAACCTGCTAAGTTCTTCCAACTTTCTGTTTTTTGTAACAAAGCATGTCAATATTGCACTGATTCATGAGCTGAGCGAGGAGGCAGGTGATATTCAAGAACATTTTTCCCCCCACGTTTAAGTAGATGCCAGCAGATTTCATGTGGTCTGGCATTAATATTGAAGATTTCCAGGACTATCATCTCCAGTCCACACACCACTGCACCATTTCCTCTGGTGGGTTTTTCATGCCAGTAAAGCAGGACATTCCTAGGGATTCTGATGGGTGTCCAGCATTTGATTTCTGACAACTTGTACAATTATGTATTTTTTGTTTGTCCTGAGGTTGATGCTACAGTATCTAGGGCAATATATATTTTGGCGCTGTTTGGTGTTACCACATTTAATAGAACCTGTACACAATACAAGTCCAATCCCAGCCTCCATCATATTGCAAAATAACATTAATCAGCATTGCATGCATAGTTGTGTTTTGTTCCATAATAATCTACTTAAATACAAAGCATTAAAAATTACTACCTACACCCCTTTTAGCTTTCAAGATAGTTGACGTTTTATAGTGTTTGTTCTGTTACATTTTCTTGTGACCCTACTATCTAAGCAAATAAAAAAATTTCAGCTAAATTGATCTATTTGCATTATGCCTATTTATATATAGGCACCTCACACTTTACGCGTGTTTGAATCATGCATTTTCGGAATAATGCGCTTGTTCGTTTAAAGCCTGATTCATGTGCTCGTACATTTGGAATAACAAGAACGTAAGCCCCATGTAAAAGACGAGATGCCTGTATTTCTAGTTTCCAGTGGGAAAATGCCTGGGCCCTTCTTGACATTATGTGTTATAATATAATTGGCATTGAGGGCTCATTGTATGATAATTTTATACACTATTTGTGGTGCACTTTGCTGGAGTATGAATAGGAGTGATTGTTAAGTTAGATATTTCCTAATTGAAAAATAGAATAATACTGGCATGTTACTTGCTTTTCAGTTATTCTCATATTCGCTCACTTAAATAATTATTTTTCTCAATCTCTATAGAACATTGTTAAAGTGCTTCGTGCTGGATGGCGTTACTTTATACTTGGCATACAAGAATTTGCAAATAATTATACAACACCGTACTCAACTTCTTTTGCTGTGATTGCTGAGATGCGCTGAGGGTCCGTGAACATTGAAAGATTTCATGTCTTGTATTTTATTTTCATATCAGTGACAAAATTGAAAAAACTAATTATACTTTTAATAGGAGCTCCATGTGAACTGAATAGTTATTAAGCCAATGATGGCAATACATTTTAAATGTCTACCATTTTATTAATAATGATTGATAAAACTAAAGCAAATGCATGCATTTGATCATTATTGTTACTACCAGTAAGGCATGTCATTTTAATGAATTGTAATCATTAATTATTGTGAGCTGTAGTCTCAATTTTCTATTGCTAATAAATGACAGATTTTATATTTTAAATGTTTCGTAGTGTTAATTTATTTGTGACTTTTTTAAAATGTATTACTGACATGCCCTCCAGTGGCCTATAAATAGTGGGTAGTCAGGAGGTGATGCACTCTGAAGGATGATATTCTGTTCCATCATCTATTCCATTTGAGTGGTAAATGAAAATCCCAGTTCTTCCAGCTTTGTTGTATCTGTTCTGATGATGATGCTTTCACTGCAGGTGGTGGAGTGAAGGTTTATTAGGATATTCTCATGGGGCAAAAAGTTCAATAGATCATGGGAGTTTAGAAGAATGAGACACATTCTTCAGAACCAGCAGATTCTGATGGAAGGTTATCAACTGTAACATTGACAAAGTTCTTCTTTCTACATGCACTGCTTTGACCTTTACACAAAAAGCTGGAGAAACTCAGCGGATGCAGCAGCATCTAAGGAGCGAAGGAGATAGGCGACGTTTCGGGTCGAGACCCTTCTTCAGACTCTGCTTTGACCTGTGGGATACCTTTGGTGACTTTCAGCAATTTCCATGTTTTTTCTCTCTCATCGAACTATCTAGTTACACCTCTCTCCAGGCCGATCAGTTGTAGCAAACAAGCTTTTGCTACTCTCACTCACTTGGGACCACCTTCCGTTATATAAATTAATATCTTTTACTAGCAGCCCATCATTTTTTATGTTCCTTCCAGGCCTCCTTTTCATTCCTACCTATGACATGTGACATTTTAAAGTTTTCCTTGTTCTTGTGAAAGGTCATTGAAACATAACTGTTTGTTTGCACAGATGATGCTTGACCTGGTACCTTGCTGTATTTATAGTTTGTTGTGAGGCAAATGAAACTTTTCACCACTCGTAATTTACTTAACTTTATTTAAGCTTTAAGCAACTTATTTCTTTATCCACTTCATTCTCCCCTCCTATTAATAAATTGAGACGGTCAGGAGGTTTAATACGTCTTGATGATCTTCGCAGAACTGGAGCTTCAGGTGATAATGGTGTTTCAATAGCTGGTGGTAGATATATTGCTTGGTCATCAACTTCACTCATATTGTTATTTAGATTTACAATTTTAGAATTTCTTATAGAAGTTTCCATAGGGGATGCTGGAAGTGTTGGAGGAAGTTCTCGATTGGTGTTATCACGAAGTTACGGAGCTGATGGAGGAAGTTCTCATTAGTGTTATCAAGAAGTGACGGAGCTGATGGAGAAGACGGACATGGTGCAATGTCACGAAGTGAGACAGTTGACTGACGTCCATCCCGATACTTGATAGTTGCATAAGAAGGGTTGACATCAGTCAGTTCAACTTCGTCAACAAAAGGCTAAATCTTATTTAATAACGACGATGCAACACAGGCCCAGGGCTAGTCAACCATGATGGCAGAGAAGTACCACTAGAAGAACGCCATTTGAAGTTAAAGAACTGCTCGTGGAGTAGTATTGATAGCAGTTGACAGTAGAGATCTGATGGAGTGTAATGTATCTGGTAGAACACATTCCCAATGCTGATCCGGTATGTCATTTGACTTTAAAGCTCTGTTGTTTTACTTGTTGCAATTCCTCTATTAGAAAGGTAGTCCTTTAAATCTTTTGAGATGAATGAGGTGCCCTTATCAGAATGTAACTTGTAAATCCACAGAATGAAACCAGTTGATCTAAACATTTGACAACCATAGCAGCTGACATATTTGGACAAGGAAAGGCAAATGGAAACCTCGAATATTCATCAACTAAGGTAAGTATATAAACATTACTTTCCTTAGAGAGGAGGATGGTAAAGACCTTTGAAGTCAATACTCAAACATTCCATAGGTTGAGTAGCTTTGATCAATCTTCCTTCTTCAGGACAGAAGAACCTTGGTTTTAATTCAGCACAGATTCTACATGAAGCACACGTCATCTCCACATCTTCTGTAGAGAAAGGTAAGCTTTTGGAACAAACATAATGTATCAAACGAGTGACTCCAGGATGGCACAGCCCATTGTGAAGATCGGTGAGTGCAGAAGAATGAACAGAGGCACAAAATGCTCGAGTTAATGTATCCGGAGTAACATTATCCTTACCAGGGTGGTACTCAATTGAATAACTATATGCAGATAATTCAACCCTCCATTCACGAATTTTACTGTTTTTAATCTTCGTTCGTTTCCAATTATCCAGCATAAAAGCTACTGAACGCTGATCTGTTATCAAAGTGAAGTGCTGGCGAGCAAGGAAATGACTCAATTTCCTCACTGCTTCAATAATTGCTGTAGCTTCCTTTTCGACGGGTGAGTAGTGCAATTCACTACCTTGGAGACATGAAAGCCACTGGTCGTCCTCCTTGATTTAATGTTGCTGATACTGCTAAATCAGAGGCATCACATTCAACAACAAAGGGGAGATCCTCATCGTTGGCGCGTAATATCACAGATTCCAATTGTTTCTTTAAAGAAGTATAGGCACCAATTGCTGTAGAGTCAAGGGGGAAGGATTTTGCTCTAATCAAAGGTTGAATGAATTGTGTCAGAAAAATTTGGTATCCATTTAGCATAATATGCAAACATCCCAAGAACCCTTCTTAGAGAATTTAATGTAGCTGGAACATGTATCTTTTGGAGTGGGCGGAGTCTTTCTGGATCAGGCTTGATTATATCATTTCGAACCCAATAACCACGAATATTAATTGATGACACTGATGTTATTGACAGCCTCATTTATTGTTAGATTTTTAGAATGTACAACATCTAAAAACCGTTGTACATTTTCATCGTGTTCAGCTTGGTCTGTTCCTGCAATAGTTATATTATCAAGATAAGGGAAAGTGTCTTTAAGGTTTTCCTGTTCAACAAGTTTGTCCATCTCTCTCTGAAAAACAGCCACGCCATTAGTTACACCAAAAGGAACTCTGCAGTAGTGGTATAATTTCCCATTTGCTTCAAACGCAGTGTATTTCTTCTCTGATTCCTTTCAAAGGAATTTGGTAGTAATCACTTTTTAAGTCAAAAGTAGAGAATATCTTATACTTAGCTAATGTATTGATAATCTCTTCTATTCGAGATAATGGATATGCATCAAGCTCCGCGAACTGGTTTATAGTTTGAGAGCAAACAATGCAGAGTCTCTTTCTATGTCTCTCCAAGGGGTCCTTAACCACGACAACTTGTGCCCTCCAAGGGGAAGAGCTGGATTCTATAATCCCTTCTTGTAAAAGATTAGTTACTTCTGTTTTGATAAAGTTCCTATCAACTTTACTAAAATGTCTTGATTTTGTAGCAATTGGCTTGCACTTGGTGGATAAATTAGTGAATAATGAAGGACATTCAACAGATGCAGCAGGAAAACCACACAATACTGGTGGTTTGACAATACAAGATCAGGCATAGTTCCTTCATACATTATTTGAAGTGATCTGTGCAATTTCTGGAAATCCTGACCTCGAATTATGTCGCTACACAAATATTTCAAAATACCAAGACATACAGATTTATAGGTAGTTTTGTTCAGAATGTCTACAATACAATATCCTATAACTTGAGTATTGAGAGTTGTCAAAGCCATCGTGATTTCTCTATTTGAAGGAATTATAGCTAGATTTAGTCAAGACACAACTTGTTCACTTATAAGACTTTCTGAACTGCCAGAATCAAGTAGTACATTAAGTGTATGGCCATTAACGGATACCGTTGTAGCTGCATGAGACAAGCTCTGAGCAAATGCAGCTGTAATTGCACATAAAGAAGGCGTATACATGGCAGCCACAATTTTAGTAGTTGCTTTGGCCATACTCTAGAATAATGTCCCTTCTTGCCACACTATTATAAGTTGCCTCTCGAGCAGGGTATCTCTCTCTTTTACGAATATCACCTCCGCAAAAGTAACAGTTCCTTTTTGAATAATTATATGCTGCAGCAAGAGCACCTTTATCAGTAGAAATTGTTTCAGTTTGCTCCATATTAGTACTGGGTGAATCCTTTTGTAGTAGTTGCAGCAGAATACACATTAGATGAGCCATAAGCATCTGAATTTTTCTGAGCCAAGTCTAAAGAGTAAGCTTGATTGTAAGCTGACTGTAAATCTAAGGTTTTGTGTTCTAATAGTCTCTGTCATATTAAAGGCGAAGCCAAACCATTGATAAAAGTCTCGAATACCTTCCTGTCGATATTGATCAGCCGTAACTGCTTTGAAGGCAGTCTTTACTAAGTCTTTGAAGTTCTTGTAAAAATTCATCAAGTGACTCACCAGGTTTTTGTTTCCGAGTAGGAAGGAGGTGTCGAGCGAATATCACGTTGGGCGTCTTAACGAAGAGTCTGGGTAGTACATCAATAGCAGAATCATAAGTTGTACATTCCTCTATGTAATCATATACATCATAAGAGACAGAGCTTATTAATGTCCTGAATCTGTCTGGTGCATCATTGCCACACTCATCAAATAAGTTATTTAATATACGAAGCCAGTGCTTCCAATTCTTTGCAGCAGCAGGTGAGTTGGGATCTTGATCCAAGCGTTGTGGTTTCAATAGTTTCTCCATCCCAAGCATGGCCGTCCGAAGTCGGGGTGCGTTGGGTGCGACCGCACTCCCCCTTTTTCCCCCAGAGTAAGAAAAAGATCCAGAAAAAAAAAAATAATTCGGGGAAAAAAAAAATTGGAAAAATAAATCAGCTTATCCACTTTGTCGGAAAAGCGCCCGAAAATCTGGATCCGGCCGCTGGATGATTTTTGAGAAAAAAATGTGACCATCCGCACTTGCGCAGTTGGCGAAGCGACGCAAAATGACACCGTCTCTCTGCGCAGTGGCCCGGGCAGGATCAGACTGCCATTTGTACTCCACACATTGAGCTCGATGCATCGTGTCGTCTACTCCAGGTAAGTAGTGGAATATTGCATTGGAGGAGGGGGAGTCTGTTTTCTATCCTTGGTTCAAACTACCCATGAGGGGGTCTAATCTGGCCCATGGGATAAGAGAGTGCCCATTTCTCTGGACCCGGGGGGGGGGGGGGGGGGGGCAGTGTGCGGTGTCTGCCTGCCCGGTCCAACGTCTCCATTCACGGCGTCGGAGCCTCACCAACGGCCAGCCTGGCAACCAGGAGACCGTTCTCCCGTCACCGGGTGGGAGTGGCTGAATCTAAACCCAGCGGCTGCAACCCCAACACCAGGCGCCACTGTGGCAGGGCCCGCTCCCCTCGCCTCCTCCCGCCGCCGGGTCCAAGCCATCTTCCCCCCACGCCACCTCCGCTGGACCCCCGCTGGGCCCATGCCACCCCCGCTGGGCCCACAACACCTTCATCGCCCTCCCGCCTGCTGGGCCCGCGCCACCTTCATCTTCGCCCCCCCCCGGCAGAAATAGGGGGGGGGTGTGGGAGGGGCAGAGAGAGAGAGGTGAAGGGAGGGGAGAGATAGATGGGGGAGGGAAGAGGGAAAGGGGGATTATCTTTAGTGAGATTGCAAAGGTAAGTTTTAGAGCTATTATATTTTCTCCTCCATATGAAAAATTAAAACAATATCAAATAATATCAAACAATTGGAACTGCTTTCTTTTCCTCGATAACAATACTGAAAAATATGAATTCCATAGTTTGTGACATCAATATACATTTTAATGGGATCATTATATTCAGATGTAACATTTCTATTTCGAGATCGGTGGGGGGTGCAAATATGCGTCAAGCCGATAGCCTAATCGTTAAGAGTTAAAAGATAGCCTAATCAATAAAGAGCTGAGAAGAGGAAGGATAGCCTAATCAATAAAGAGCAGCCAAGGAAAGGTACTCTGAGCAGTTGAGGAGCACGTTCTCAGCTAGT
This sequence comes from Raja brachyura, assembly GCA_963514005.1. The sequence goes on along the minus strand of OY740788.1, from coordinate 38,392,290 downwards.
GACTCTTCTTCAGTTTGGAAGGGCATGCAAGAAATCACCAGCTATAAAAGGAAAGCCCCCAGCTCTTTGGACAATCGTCAGCTGACGAACAACCTGAATGAGTTTTACTGCAGGTTTGAAAATCAGAAACGTAACCCTGGTACCCCCTCCCCAACAAACACAGCCAGACCTCAGTCTGCAAAGAAACATAGAAACATAGAAAATAGGTGCAGGAGGAGGCCATTCGGCCCTTCGAGCCAGCACCGCCATTCATTGTGATCGTGGCTGATCATCCGCTATCAATAACCCGTGCCTGCCTTCTCCCCATATCCACTAGCCCCTAGAGCTCTATCCAACTCTCTCTTAAATCCATCCAGTGATTTGGCCACCACTGCCCTCTGTGGCAGGGAATTCCATAAATTCACAACGCTCTGGGTAAAAAAGTTTTTTCTCACCTTAGTTTCAAATGACCTCCCCTTTATTCTAAGACTGTGGCCCCTGGTTCTGGACTCACCCAACATTGGGAACATTTTTCCCGCATCTAGCTTGTCCGGTCCTTTTATAATTTTATATGTTTCTATAAGATTCCCCCTCATCCTTCTAAACTTCAGTGAATACAAGCCTAGTCTTTTCAATCTTTCCTCATATGACAGTCCCGCCATCCCAGGGATCAATCTCGTGTACCTACGCTGCACTGCCTCATTCACAAGGGTGTCCTTCCTCAAATTAGGAGACCAAAACTGTACACAATATTCCAGATGTGGTCTCACCAGAGCCCTGTACAACTGCAGAAGAACCTCTTTACTCCTATACTGAAATCCTTTTGTTATGAAGGCCAACATTCCACTAGCTTTCTTCACTGCCTGCTGTACCTGCACGCCAAATTTCAGTGACCGGTGTACAAGGACACCCAGGTCTCGCTATACCTCACCCTTACCTAACCTAACCTAACCCATTGAGATAATAATCTGCCCCCTTGTTTTTGCTGCCAAAGTGGATAATAGTAAGATTAAATGAGAACTTACCAGTTTGAAGTTTGATCTTGATTTTATGAGGAGTTACGTTGTAGATTACGTGAAGAAGGCCCGCCAGGCCGCATGCGCAGCAAACTTCAAAGCAGCTGTATGAAATCACAAATAAGCAACACCGAAGTAAACAGTAAGATCAGTGAGTCGATAACAGATGATCTTTTATGAGAGAGGGTTGGGCGTGGTGGGCACGTAATCACCAACGTAACTCCTCATAAAATCAAGATCAAACTTCAAACTGGTAAGCTCGTTTAATCTTACTATTTTACTTCGGAGTCACGTGAGTTCAAAGCTTTGTGATTTCATGCCGCAGATTACAATCTCGGCATCCCACTGCATTTGATTGACTTGAAAGAGAAATAAATGCATTAGTAATAATATTGTATTCAATGTAATGATAGGGTTTATTTAACAATATAAACAAACAACAGTACCCCTAAAATTTAGGTACTTAAAATGTCATTGGCAAACAGCCCTGGATTGACAATTGGCCGATGATAAATTCTGAAACATCAGCTCATTTGCACATCCGACGGCCGTTAAAATTTGGTCGAAGGACACATCCCTTCCTTTTGGCCGCCAACATAGCTGCTGCCCTAGTATAATGAGATGTAAACACACTATCTAAATGATATACTGACGTTGATGCTGACCTGGTGGAATGAGACATACAATCGTCAATGTTAATACCTGTTGCAGCCACCTTGAAATAGTCTGAATCAATCTTCTCTTGTGTAATTGTTTATTAACTAATACACAGTGCTGAATCCATACTTCTAAGGATTCTGGTGGCCTTGATAACATAAAAATGAGACCGTGGGGTATTCGAAATGATCTTAAAAATCATGCCAGCCCTGGTCTGCTCTGCTAGTGTAGAACATTGTAAAATGTAATGGCATGAACAGCCAATTCCATCCTGTCCAACCACAGCGTTTGCAATGTTTTGCCGTCATTGTGCTGATATTAGAGTCATGACTAAGGATGTAGCTGGAACCCCTTGGTGAAGTAATGTTTACACATTTACAATAACCAACCGCATAGTCTTGTGATGTGAGTACTTGTATCAAGATCTTTTTAACAACTTGATATCCGGGTTGGACCCTTATGTTACAGCTGTAATTTCTCTATAACTGAACTATTAAAGGTAACTAATTAAAGGTAAATCCCAATGACCAACAGACAGTTTATCCCATACTGCAAAGCTTTACTGTTATAGTACAGTTATATTGTCTTTGATAACCTTTGCAATGGGATTTGTATAACATGTCTCTCTTACCTTATGAATCTGTTGAAGTCAGGAATAGGTTTTTACATTCGGAAAGTTCATATGCCCGATACTCTCCATTCTTCATAATAACATGCCAATCCTGCCTTATTGCATGGGTGGTTTGCATGAGAACTTCTGCCCAATTTCCAAACCCTGGCCATAATCCAACTTACTTGTAATGCTCTGGCTGTGCCTCAACCAAATATTTTTACCCTTTGTGTGTTGTACAAACAAATGTAAATATTACAACTTGTGAACAGTGCACTACCCATATTTTGGAAGTGCTGGACCCATTTAGTTGAGCATGATTGGAAGGTGCATGGAATTTCTGAGCTATCATGCTGCCCCCAGCTCCAGTGAACCGCTACTGCCGATGTGCACCTGGGTGCGTTCTGAACGATGACATTTGCCCGTTGTTGGCCGAATTAATTCATCTGCCAGGCTTCTTACCCTGTAGAATAGACCTACCTGAAGAACCGATTCAGCGGCTGGCTCTCACATCCCCCTGTTGGCGTTGTTCACTGCCGGCACATATGTGCTTGAGTCTGTTCTATTGACATCTTTAGAGCCCGGAGTCATCTTGACCTTTTGCTCTTCCCTCCTCAGAGAGGGTGATTCGTAGGTGATTCTAACAGGCGCTGCAGCACGCCTTAGGATACAAATACTGATACAAACCCATTGGCCTTAACCCAATAGAATATTTTACTGGGATGGCAACTTTATTGTCGGGAAAGGTACCTCTGACACGTGCCCTTTGGGTATGCCCAACGGCCATACCCTGAGACTCAGTGTCAGCAGGATACTGACCCATCTTGGTCTCTGCCTCCGAGAGAAAGACCTTTACAGCACTGTATACAACAGTTACTTTGTTACCTAAATTCCAATATATTTGAGTTTTTCATTTACTATTTTAAAAGGGAATTGTTGTAATATATGTGGGTTACTTTCCATTATTGGCATGATTTCACTTTTATTCCAATTAATTCTATATCCTGAAAACGAGCCATATTGAGTTATTAAATTTAATAAGTTAGGGATACTAACTTCAGGTTTTGTAATGTAAATTAATACATCGTCTGCGAATAAGGAGATTTTACTTTCAGTAGCTTTGGTTTTATACCCATATATTTCAGGATGGGACCTCACGCTTTCTGCTAATGGTTCTATTACGAGTGCAAATAATAGCGGGGATAACGGACATCCTTTTCTACAGCCTCTAGATAAGTTAGATTTCGCTGGTAACATTTGATTTGTTGATATTCTAGCTGTTGGGTTAGTATATAAAAGTTTTACCCATGTACTAAACTTCTCGCTCAATTGAAAAATTTGCATAACCGAAAATAAATAGGGCCATTCCACCTGGTCGAAAGTTTTCTCAGCATCTAACAAAATAATTGCTAGGTCTTTGTCAGTACTTCTTTTTGAGTATATAATATTGAATAATCGTCTCAGGTTATATGAAGAATACCGTTTTGGTATAAATCCTGTTTGATCCGGGTGTAATAATTTATTAATCACTGTGCTTAATCTTTGTGCTAGGATTTTAGTTAATATTTTTTGATCAGTATTTAGAAGAGCTATAGCTCTATATGATCCTGGATCATCCAGATCCTTATCTATTTTTGGTATAAGTGTTATAATAGATTCATTTAGCATTTCTGGTCATTTCTGTTAGGTATAGATATGTTCATACAGTGTCTTTAAACGCGGAACAATCAGGTCATAGAATGTTTTATAAAATTCCGAGCCAATGCCATCTGGTCCTGGGGATTTACCATTTTTTAGAGATCTGATAGACTCTTCAATTTCTTTTACTGTTATTTCAGCGTCTAATAATTCTCTATCTTTCAAATCAAATCCAGTTTCTGTAATTGACGAGCCAATAATTTTTGAGGTTTATCTCCAAATTCAAAATGTAATTGTTTAGTACATTGGCAAAATTTTACAACTTGGTCTGAATATATTTTATTTAATTTATATTTCAATGCTGCAATTTTATTGTGTTTTATCATGGTTGGTGTAGCCGCATTCTCCATGTCTAATTGTTTAATTTCCCTTTCCAATGCCTGTTGTATCACCCGATTCTTTTTATTATGAAATGCTTGGGAGGAGATCATCGCTCCTCGAGTAAATGCTTTAAATGTTTCCCATAGTAGGGAGGCAGACGTTTCAGGGTTATCATTTATTTCAAAGAGCGTATTAATCTGTTTAGTAAGATATTCCTGAGCTGCCTTTTCCTCTAAAATTTGTGGGTTGAGTCTCCATTGTACCTGTTTCTCCGTCATTCCATTTATTTTAATCATAAATGTTAAAGGGGCATGGTCCGAGATTATAATATTGTGATATTTCGAATTATAAGTAAATGGAATAAGCTTAGAGTCCACCAAAAAATAATCTATTCTTGAATATGTTTTATGTGCCGGTGAATAAAATGAATATTCTCGTCCAGTTGGGTTTTCTATTCTCCAAACATCTTTGATATTACTCGTATCTATATATGCATTTAATAAGTCACTGGAGTGCGATTTTGTTTTCCGTTATCTTGATGATCTATCTAAATAGGGATCTAATGTACAATTTAAGTCTCCTCCGATTATTAAATTATATTGTGCTAATTCCGGAATTGTATTAAATATTTTCTTAAAAAACAAAGGACTATCAAAATTTGGTCCAATAAACATTAATAAGAGTCAATTTTTGTGCATATAATTCACCTATTTATATAATATATCTATCATCACTGTCCGTTATAGTTGACATATGTTTAAAAGGTATCCCTTTATGGATTAGTATTGCAACACCTTGCTTTTAAATATGAATTTTTGGTTGGAAGAATTGGACAAACAACCAGACTGGTTAAAAATGGACAAAGAAGACTGTTTACCTTTTGAAATTGGGTCGATCCTATTTGCTATTACTAAATTAAGCAAAAAAACCTGTAATGAAAACCCCATAATAGACAGTGGAATACGCATTTGGAAACAATTAAAGAAGACACTAAAATTGGATAATTTACCACTATCTCTTTCCATTGTAAACATTGCAACATTTAATCCCTCAATGATGGATAAGGGTTTTTTACAATGGAAAAATCACGGAATTACAAAGATGGGTGATCTCTATAGGAAAAGTTCATTTCTCTCATTTCAGGAACAAATTTATGGGCTTCACTCAAAAGACTACTTTAGATATCTACAAATTAGAGACTATGCTAAGTCAAATACACAGGACTATAGGAATAGAAAGACAGAAATTCTTGATGAATGTTTGAATAAACATCCTAACACAGAAAAATTAATATCTTATATTTATAATATTCTATTAGATAATGATGCACCCATGATGGAAATATATAGGCAATCATGGGAAAACGAAATAGGCCAAACAATAAGGCCAGAAATATTGGACGAAAGCTTACAACATATACATCACTGTTCGTTAAATGCTAGACATTCTTTAATACAATTTAAAGTATTACATAGATTGTACTATTCAAAAACCAAATTAAATAGAATCTTCCCATGCGTATCCCCTATTTGTGATAAATGTCAACACTCATAGGCTAATTTAATGCACACATTTGTAAGTTGTATAAAAATTACTAATTTTTGGACGGAAATTTTTAAGATAATTTCGGAAGTTGTCAATACCAAATTGGACCCTGATTCAAAATTAATAATATTGGGAATACTAGAACAAAATCAATTATTTACAATGAACCAAAGAACCTTTATCGATTATAGTTTAATAATTGGGAAAAAATTAATATTAAAATTTTGGAAAGGCCCTATAACCCCCACAATTGGATCATGTATACAGCAACATCAGGGATGGATACAAAGCCTCTCCCCTCCCTCACCTCGGCCAGTCTGACCACCTATCCCTCTTTCTCACCCCAGCATACAGACCTCTTATCGTGAAAACAAAGCCCAGTGTGAGAAACATAAAGACTTGGCCTGAGGACGCTGCTGCTCAACTTCAGGATTGCTTTGAGCGCACCCAGTGGGATCTTTTTGCAAATCAGGGCATAACAGACTACACATCCACAGTCATGTTCTACATACAGAACTGCATCAATAACGTCACTATCGACAGAAAGGTTAGGTGTTATCCAAATAGCAAACCATGGATGACCAGTGAGGTCAGGAAGATGCTGAGGGAACGCAACTCAGCCTTTGGATCTGGCAATGATCAACTGTACAGCACTGCCAGATACAAACTGAAGAGAGCCATCAAAGAGGCAAAGGCAGCCTATGGAAGAAGACTAGAGGGACACTTTAATGAGAGGGACCCCCGGCGTGTTTGGCAAGGTATCCAGCAACTTACCAACTACAAAGGCAACAGGGGGTTAACCACCAGCAGCAGTAGTAACTTGCTGGCTGAGGAGCTTAACCACTTTTTCGCCCGTTTTGAGCTGAGTAAGGCGGAGCCTGTGCCTGCAGCCGCGTCCAGCACTGACGACCTGGCATTCACTGTGAGCACAGAGGATGTCAGGAGAGTACTCCGCAGCGTCAACCCCAGGAAAGCTGCTGGCCCAGATGGCATCCCAGGGAGAGTACTGCGGGATTGTGCAGACCAGCTGGCGGAGGTATTCAGCGACATCTTTAACCTCTCTCTGTCAACATGCACTGTCCCTAAATGCTTCAAGACTGCCACCATTGTGCCTGTTCCGAAAAAAAACATCTATCACCAGCTTGAACGACTACAGACCCGTTGCTCTCACTTCAACTGTGATGAAGTGCTTTGAGAGACTGGTCCTGGCCCACATTAAATCCTCACTCCCACCCACCCTGGATCAACATCAGTTTGCATACAGAGCCAACAGGTCAACAGAAGACGCCATCAACATGGCTCTACATTCTGCACTGACGCACCTGGAGCGCCCCGGCTCATATGTGAGGATGTTGTTTGTAGATTTTAGTTCTGCATTCAATACCATCATCCCCAGCAGAATGGTGGACAAACTGTTTGACCTGGGTGTAAATGCCAATACATGCAGATGGATCAAGGACTTCTTAACAGACCGCCCACAGACTGTCAGGATGGGGTCCAATCACTCCCCAGTCCTGACGCTCAGCACAGGGCCGCCACAAGGCTGTGTGCTGAGTCCTATTCTCTACACAATCTACACTCATGACTGCACACCGACACACAGCACAAACCGGATCATTAAGTTTGCAGTTGACACGACTGTGGTGGGGCTGATAAATAACAACGACGAGTCTGCCTACAGAGATGAAGTCCAAAAACTGACTGTCTGGTGCACTACCAATAACCTGGCACTCAACTCAACCAAAACAAAAGAACTAGTTATTGACTTCAGGAGGAGGAGAGAAGAACCTGCTCCTCTTTACATCAAAGGAGACATGGTGGAGAGAGTCACTGACTTTAAGTTTCTGGGCACATACATCTCCCAGGACCTTACATGGACATTGAACACCATCACTCTCATAAAGAAGTCACAGCAGCGGCTATATTTCCTGAGGACTCTGCGGAGAGCAAACGTCTCACAGCAGCTGCTGCTGTCCTTCTACCGGTGCGCCGTGGAAAGCATCCTCTCCTATGGCATCCTGGTGTGGTTTGCTAGCAGCACTGTGGCTGGAAGGAAGGCACTACAGAGAGTTATTAAAACAGCACAGAGCATCATAAACACTCAACTACCCTCCCTGGAAGACATTTACAAGGCCCGATGTTTACGCCGGGTGAGAAACATCACACAGGACTCATTCCACCCTGCCAACCACCTTTTCACTCTGCTGCCCTCTGGGAGGCGATACGGGTCTTTGAAGGCCCGCACTTGCAGACTAACTAACAGTTTCTACCCACGTGCCATTAGAGAACTTAACTCAAACAGATAACTCTACGGGCAACACTACACAATTCAGGGTGCAAATAAAAATTTGTCTGCTAGAATGTGCAATATAATGTGCATTTCATTTCGGAGTCACGTGAGTGACTTCGTGAAGAACCCGCCAGCACGCATGCGCGACATATCGTCGCTCGCATTGCAGTCGACGGCTGGAGAGGAGCGCGGCTCATCACCAGCCCTTCATAAGGGCCACTCAGGTAAGTACTAACAACCTTGAGTTGGTTGTTCTGTGTAAGTAATTGTGTATTCTTCCACAGAGACATGGACAGCAGGAAAAATAAAGGCCGTAAAACTTCTACAAGGAGTTGTCGGCAACCCAACCCGGAGCCCCCCTCCACGGCAGGAGGACGGGCCGGGAAAAAGGCGCGCAAGCCGGGGAGCCCTGTATTCACAGGATCCGGTTTACCGACGCAGCTATGCCCTAGCGGGAGTACCTGCAGAACAATCAGTCGGTACAGCGCCGGAGCAGGTGCATCCTGACTCCATCTCGCTCTCACCCACTGGGTCATTTGCAGAGACGAGCAAGAGGGATTCGCGTGCTGATGCACGGCCCTTCTCCCTGAGCCCTCTTGAAGGAGGCAGGGATGCAATTCCACTACCTAGCCCTTCGCGGGTTGAGGTCTCACCAGGAGCCACTAGGAAGTGGTCTGGTGAATCAGGCAGGCCCGAGTCCACTGGCAGACCAAGGAGGGCCAGTGTCGACTCACCACCCAGGGGGACCAGGAGGAGTCACAAGGGTGGAGCCTTGCCTAGGTCACCGCTTCCCCCGCTGGGGGCAGGTCGGGACCGTACGCCGTCTGGGTCCAGATCAAGGACAGTCGGCAAGCCCGCGCGGACGTCGGGTCACCACGCTGCGGCGTCAGGTGCCGACCTCTCCCCACCCATGCCCTTCGAGGCAGCCGGGTCCAGCTCAGCGAAAAGGAGACGCTTGAGCAGGTCCGCGCGGGAATCGCTCAGCTTCGCCGAGGCGGCTGGAAGCGATACATCATCATCACAGTACCGATATTACCTCGACGAGGTACGGACTGCTGATCGGAGCCTCCGGAGTTCCTTCGGGCGCGAGGCCTCCTACCTCCCACACCCGCCCGATGAAGGGCGCTTGGATCGTATGGAGAGGATATTGGAGCAAGTTCTTCTCAAACAGAAACAGGACACACACAGCTCCAGGGGACTCATGGATATATCCCCGTCCCCATCTATGGACAGCATAAGACCAGATGAGGAGGACATCCTGGTACATGCCCCAGCAGCACCTGAGGTCCCTCAGGAAGATCTGCTGGATGTGGCAGCCAAATTCGGGTTACCCGTATCATCAGGACAACCCCTCAACATCAAACTGGCCGCAACCATAGATTACCTTACCAACCATCAATTGCAGGAGGAGGTCCTTGCGAAGGCCATGGAGAGACATAAGGCTCCAGGGAACTGCAATTCACTCCACGTGCCGATTGTGAACATGCCAATCTGGGGTAATATCAGCCCGGGCATCAGAGCGCAGGAAGTGAAACTGCAGAGGATTTTAAAACTACTTACGTCTGGGATCACCGCTTTTGCAAAGTCGGTAGATGGGGTTGATCTAAGCACCGACCAGGAGGATGCTCTAGCTCTGCTCTGCAATACGCAGTACGAGATCAACGCTTTCCGGAAGAGCATTATCAAACCTTCCTTGAATCCCAAATTTGCGGGACTATGCAGAGCACCTCCTACCCCCCCACCTAGACAGCTGTTCGGGGAAGACCTCCCAAAGCAGGTCAAAGAGCTGGATGACCATGCGAAAACCATAGGTCTGATGAGACCACATTTTGTGGCCAGACCTTCGGCCAAGAAGACACCTTACTTCAGGCCACGAGGTCAGACCGACAGGCCAACAAGGACCTACGTTCCGGCACCTCCTCAATATCAACAGCCTCCTCAGCCCAGGCCTTTTTTAGGACTAGGCCCTCAGCGGCCAGCATGGAAGATGCGGATTCCGCACCAACCACGAAACCCAGCACCTCCACGTCCCACCAAAAATCCCAGGGACCGCCGATAACCATGAAGGTAAGGGGGTCTGGGTTCCATGCACTTGCATGTCTAACCTCACGAGTTGGGGGCAGATTACGGGGATTTAAGGAGGCTTGGGAAACCATCACTTCAGATGAGTTTATCTTGCAAAGTATTCAGGGTTATGAAATTGAGTTTATTCATGGCCAATTGCCTCCACCCCAGCATATGCCGAATCGCAAATTTGCACTTTCCAAAAAAGAATTGGCAGAAGGCTATGCTGAAATCTTGAGTTTACAAGACAAAGGTGTGATAGAACGAACCACACATGAACCAATTGAATTTGTGTCTAATATATTTACTAAGACTAAAAAGACGGTGGATGCCGGGTCATTATAGATTTAACTCACTTGAATACCTTTGTAAAATACACCCATTTCAAAATGGACACATTTGAAACAGCCAAATCTTTGATTTCGGAGGGCTGCTTCATGGCATGCATTGATTTAAAAGATGCATACTATTCAGTATCCATTCGGAAACATCATAGGAAGTTCTTGAAGTTTACCTGGATGGATCAGCTTTGGCAATACAAAGCATTGCCCAATGGGCTTACTACAGCCCCCAGACTGTTCACCAAACTACTCAAGCCAGTGTTATCTACACTGCGGAGACAAAATCATACGGTCATGGCCTATTTGGATGACATTCTGATAATTGGGCACACTCTGGAATCAGCAGAGTTGGCGGTTTCAGCCACAGTGGAAATTTTTCAACAAATGGGGTTTATAATCCATCCAGACAAATCAAAGTTCCTCCCCGCACAGATCATGGACTACTTGGGGTTCACGATAGACTCCAATCGCATGATCACCACCATCCCAACTAACAAAGTTGGTGATGTGTTTCAAGCATGCAAGAACCTGGTCTGCGCCAGTATACCGTCTATCAGATTAACTGCCAGGGTAATTGGCAAAATTGTAGCAGTATTTCCAGCTGCTCAATATGGACCGTTACACTATCAGAATTTACAAAGGTCAAAAATAACAGCATTAAAACTAAATGCTGGACATTATGATAGACCTATGCAGTTGCCGGTTAAGGCAAAACTTGAGTTACTATGGTGGATTGGCAATATCCATAACTCATTTAAACCCATCATTGTGCCTCGTCCAATGGTATACTTGCAAACAGATGCAAGCTCCCATGGCTGGGGAGCTACGGACAACAATAACAGTTGTGGAGGTAGATGGGATTCACTTGAAGCTACTTTGTTGTCAGCACAAGGGATAAACTATTTGGAGATGCTAGGAGCATTCCATGGACTAAGAGCCTATTGTTCAACCATGACTAACACTCATGTCCGTCTCCAAATAGACAATACCACTGCGGTGGCTTATCTGAATCATATGGGCGGTACCAGGTCAATTTCATGCAATGAATTGGCAAACACAATTTGGCTCTGGTGTATTCAACGGAATATTTGGATCTCAGCTACCTACTTGCCAGGTGAGCTTAATACAGTGGCGGACACCAGGTCACGGAAGTTCAATGACAACATCGAGTGGATGTTGAACCCCCAAATATTCACCAAAATTACAGCCAAATTTGGTAAACCGGATATTGACCTTTTTGCGTCACGGTTGAACCATCAGGTACCAACATACGTATCATGGGAGCCAGATCCTGGGGCAATGGCGATGGACGCATTCTCGCTAGACTGGGGGAAATGGTTCTTCTATGCCTTTCCTCCATTCTGCCTCATCAGTCGGGTATTGCGGAAAATCCAGCTCGATGCTGCCAAGGGCATCCTCATTATACCCGACTGGCCTACGCAATCATGGTATCCGGTGGTCCTTGGAATGATAAGTCAACCATGGGTCCTCTTAGAGGGTTGCCCACAATTGGTGACGAACCCTGCCACAGGGGAACCACACCCCTGCCATAGTCATTTGAATCTATTGGCTTGCAGGATCTGAACAGGCCACTACTTCAGTATGGTCTATCTTCAAGGACAATGGATACCATGGGAGCATCATGCAGGGAGTCCTCAAGACGGCAGTACTTATCGTACATCAGGAAATGGGAATCCTATTGTGGCCGCATGGACGTTGCATATGACTCCGTCTCCATCACAGATGTGCTGGAATTTCTTGCGGGGCTACATCATGATCAACATCTCAGCTATAGTGCCATCAATAGCGCCAGGAGTGCGCTCTCGTAGGATCCAATAGATTGGTCTCCAAACTTATGCGGGGGATATTTAATTCCAACCCGCCGAGGCCCCGTTACAACGTCACATGGGATATTGGCAAAGTGCTGACCCTGCTGAGAACATGGTCACCCATGACGGGGCTCGAATTGGACAAACTCACCCTGAAGGTGGTGATGTTGATGGCACTTACTTCAGCACAAAGGGTGCAAACGCTTCACAAGGCCAAGATCGACAGAATGATCTCCACCCCTGAACGGGTCACTTTCTTCATTGATGAATTGCTCAAGCAGCATAGACCTGGATTTACAGGGCTGCAGCTGGAGTTTCCAGCATACCCCGCTGATGCTAGGCTATGCATAGCCACCCATATCCGCCACTATATCAAAGTGACGAGGAAAATAAGGGGAATGGAGCAATACCTGTTCATCAGTCACAAAAAACCTCACCATAGAGTGACGGTGCAGACGATATCCCGATGGCTCAGGATCGTCTTAAACAAGGCAGGTATTGACACTAATGTTTTTAAATCCCATTCCACCAGGGCAGCATCAACATCGGCGGCAAAGGCCATGGAGGTGCCCATGGACCAGATACTTGCCACAGCGGGATGGGCCAGTGAAGCCACTTTTCAACGGTTTTACAATAAACCCGTCACCGTACCTGGAATGTTCGCAGGAGCCGTGCTGGATGCAGGCCGAGAACATACAGTTCCCCCTCAGTGAGGGGTCCTTTCTTGTTGTTATTAATAAATATTATTATTTTTTCAGAGAAACAGTGACGGAAATTGATTACTGCTGTCCACCTTTTCAGTAGCGTGTGTGATAGCATGGACGTTGTCCAGGGCGTGAAATCACAGAAGCTTTGAAGTCTTCACGAAGTCACTCACGTGACTCCGAAATGAAATAGTAAGATTAAACGAGAACTTACCAGTTTGAAGTTTGATCTTTATTTTATGAGGAGTTGCGATGAGGGATTTCGTGCCCTCCGCTCCCAACCCTCGATCATAAAGTCAACTGGTAACTAGAGTCTCTTTAATCTTACTATAACAAGTCATTTCTTGGCTTGGTTTTTTCTGTGATTCCACACCGCGGCTTTGAAGTATGTCGCGCATGCGTGCTGGCGGGTTCTTCACGAAATCCCTCATCGCAACTCCTCATAAAATAAAGATCAAACTTCAAACTGGTAAGTTCTCGTTTAATCTTACTATTTTTTATTATCTATTACTTATTTTATGCATTGATCTTGTAGTAAATGTAAATGTAAGACTAAATGGTTGTTTGTGTTATTGTGTTTTTGTTCTTTTTTTAAAACTTTTTATCCCGTGTCTTTTATTGTTTACCATTGAAGGGGATGCACATGAAATTTCGTTGTACAGTTGATGTGCAATGACAAATAAACGTATTTGATTTGATTTTGATTTGATTAAAATGTGGACTATGGAAATGTGGGAGACCCTACATTTGGAAAGATTAAGATTTGTCTTATTGGACAAACAAGAACTATTTACTAGAATATGGTCCCCATTCATTGAATATTTGAAGGGGCGAACTGGTTCGGCACGAGAACCTGACTGAAACCTGAATCAAGGAATAGAAGAAGAATTACATTTTATAACCCGCGGACATATCTCCAATGATGCATAATTAGCTGATTACTCCATTCTTCTTTAACTTTTTGGGGTTTTTTTCTCCCCTCTCTATTATTTTCTATATATATAAAAATTAAAACAATATATAATTGTTAAACAATATTAATAATGTATGACTACAACAAACAAAATGCTTTTTATTATGTATTTACTTCTAATAAAAATGTTTTAAAAAAAACAACAACAAAAAACAACAGTTGCTGTATTTAGGATAGTTGTTTCAACACACTATCCAGCCCCGGTGAGGAATTCATCCCCCGACTCCGTGGGCCTTGCACTCTAGCCCCGGTGGAGAATCATCTCCCGACTCCGAGGGCGAGCAGATATGTGTGAATTAGTGAATTTCAGAATATGTGTGAACGCCTGTCCCAGGTGTTGCTGGCGCCGCCTTTCATAAAGGCCGATGCTTTTTGACATGAACAGCCCTGCATCAGGCGCTGTTGGCACGGCTCTCCCATAGGCCAGCACTTCACACATGAAGCAGCCCTCTCAGGCGCTGCTGGCGCGGCCTGTCCCATAGGCCTGCACATTTACACATGAAGCAGCCCTGTCAGGCGCTGCTGGCATGGCCTGTCCCATAGGCCCGCGCTATTGCTGTGTAAGCTGACTAAATCAACATTTAGTGTGCAGCTTTACCTGCGAAGGGTAAAAAATGAATCATAGCAACCTGTGCTTAAAACAATTATAACATTGTCAGAACATATAACAATAACTTTTTATTTTGCCTTTAGCTTTTACTTAAAGAAAAAACACTATAAAATACATACTTTTTAGTATAAGAAACCCTTTATAGCCCGACTCACCTGAGTCCAAATAGGGCTGAATGAGTCCCAGTAATTTCTTGACTGGGGACCAACGTCTGTGAGCCACTGACCCCACTGTCAGTGGCTCCAGCGTTGCTTCCTTGCCGTTCCAACGGCATCCCACAGGCTGGGAAGACGCTGATCCCCTGTCAGCGACTCTGCTTAAATTTCCTGCCGATCTTACGGCATCTCTGATTACAGAAGATTAGTCAAGCATGATTTCCCATTCATAAATCCATGTTAACTTGGACTAATCCTTTTACTGCTATCCAAATGCCCCATTATTACCTCTTTAATAATTGACTACAGCATCTTTCCCACCACGGAAGTCAGGCTAACTGGTCTGTAATTCCTCGTTTTCTCTCTCGCTCCTTTCTTGAAAAGTGGGATAACATTAGCTATCCTCCAATCCACAGGAACTGATACTGAATCTATTGAACATTGGAAAATGATCACCAATATGTCCACGATTTCTAGAGCCACCTCCCTGAGGACCCTGGGATGCAGACCATCAGGTCCAGGGGATTTATCATCCTTCAGTCCCATTAGCCTACCTAGTATTATTTCTCGCCTAATGAAAATTTATTTCAGTTCCTCTACCCCCTTAGATCCTCTGTCCTCCAGTATATCTGGGAGATTGTTTGTGTCCTCCTTAGTGAAGACAGATCCGAAGTACCAATTCAACTCTTCTGCCATTTCCTTGTTGCCCATAATTAATTTCACCCATGTCTGCCTTCAAGGGACCCACATTTGACTTTGCTATTCTTTTTCCCTTAACATATCTAAAGAAGCTTTTACTGTCCTTCTTTATATTCCTGGCCAGCTTCCCCTCGTACCTCATCTTTTCAGCCCGTATTGCCCGTTTTGTTTCCTTCTGTTGTCCTATGAAAATTTCCAAATCCTCTGACTTCCGGCTACTCTTTGCTGTGTTATACATCTTTTTTTTTAGTTTTATTCTATCCCTAACTTCTCTTGTCAGCCATGGTTGCCTCCTACTCCCCTTAGATTCTTTCTTCCTTTTTGGAATGAAATGATCCTGTATCTTCTGGATTATGCCCATAAATTCCTGCCATTGCTGTTCCACCATCATTCCTGCTAGGATCCCTTTCCAGTCTACTTTGGCCAGCTCTCCCCTCATGCCTTCATAGTCCCCTTTGTTCAACTGTGTCACTGCCATTTCCGATTTAACGTTCTCCTTCTCAAATTGCAGATTAAAACGAATCATATTATGATCACTACCTCCAAGCGGTTCCTTCACCTCGGGTTCTCTTATCATATCTGGTTCATTGGACAACATTAAATCCAGAATTGCCTTTTCTCTGGTCGGCTCCATTACAAGCTGCTCTAAGAATCCATCTCGGAGGCACTCTACAAACTCTCTTGGGGTCCTGAACCAACCTGATTTTCCCAGTCTACCTGCATGTTGAAATCCCCCATCACCACAGTGGCATTACCTTTGTTACATGCCAGTTTTAAGTCCAAAGAATGGACCCTGCACCCTTTCCTTCCCATTCACCACTTCACACCTACTTAAGGCAAGACTCCAGTATGAAAAGAGTGGACCCTTTCCCACCCCAACCAACACTTCACACCCAATTACTCATTTTTAACCAGTCCCTGCAAAGATGCACTGTTCCTGCCTGCTTCAAAGTCTCCACTATTGTCCCTGTACCCAAAAAGGTAAGGATTACTGGTCTTAATGACTACAGGCTTGTCGCACTGACCTCTGTAGTCATGAAGAAATATATCACAATCCCTCTGCTGGACCCTCTGCTTTTTGCATATTGGGCCAATGCAATTGGGCCATTGGGCCGCTGTGGATGACGCAGTCAATCTGGCCCTCACTTCATCCTCCAGCACTTAGACCGCCAGGGGACCTATGCGAGGATTTTGTTTGTTGATTTTAGCTCTACATTCAACACCATTGTGCCAGAGCTACTACGCTCCAAACTTTCTGAGTTGACTGTCTTATTGTGCGTGCCCCCTTGGGCAAGAGTGACCATAATATGGTCGAGTTCTTCGTTAGGATGGAGAGTGACATTGTTAATTCAGAAACAATGGTTCTGAACTTAAGGAAAGGTAACTTTGAGGGAGTGAGACGTAAATTGGCCAATCAATTCTAAAAGGGTTGACGGTGGATACGCAAAGGAAGACATTTAAAGACTGCATTGATGAACTACAAAAAATGTTCATCCCAGTTTGGCAAAAGAATAGATCAGGGAAGGTAGTGCATCCGTGGGTAACAAGGGAAATCAGGGATAGTATCAAAGCAAAGGATGATGCGTACAAAGTAGCCAGAAAAAGCAGCATACCAGAGGACTGGGAGAAATTTAGAGACCAGCAGAGGAGGACAAAGGGCTTGATTAGGAAAGGAAAAATAGATTATGAAAGAAAACTGGCAGGGAACATAAAAACTGACTGCAAAAGTTTTTATAGATATGTGAAGAGAAAGAGATTAGTTAAAACAAATGTAGGTCCCTTGCAATCAGAAACAGGTGAGTTGATCATGGGGAACAAGGATATGGCGGACCAATTGAATAACTACTTTGGTTCCCTCTTCAATAAGGAAAACATAAATAATCTGCCGGAAATAGCAGGGGACCGCGGGTCAAAGGAGGACTTGAGTGAAATCCAGGTTAGTCGGGAAGTGGTGTTGGGTAAATTGAATGGATTAAAGGCCGATAATTCCCCAGTGCCAGATAGGCTGCATCCCAGAGTACTTAAGGAAGTAGCTCCGGAAATAGTGGATGCATTAGTGATAATCTTTCAAAACTCTTTAGATTCTGAAGTAGTTCCTGAGGATTGGCGGGTAGCAAATATAACCCCTCTTTTTAAAAAGGGGGGGAGAGAGAAAACGGGGAATTACAGACCAGTTAGTCTAACATCGGTAGTGGGGAAACTGCTAGAGTCAGTTATTAAAGATGGGATGGTGAAATCATTGGACAAAGTCAGCATGGATTTACGAAAGGTAAATCATGTCTGACGAATCTTGTGGAATTTTTCGAGGATGTAACTAGTAGCGTGGATAGAAAAGAACCAGTGGATGTGGTGTATCGGGACTTCCAGAAGGCTTTCGACAAGGTCCCACATAAGAGATTAGTATATAAACTTAAAGCATA
Organism: Raja brachyura; assembly: GCA_963514005.1. Next base: position 38,374,379 of record OY740788.1, on the reverse strand, counting down.
CGGCATTGGGCGTTCAGTATTGATGTGGATAGAGAACTGGCTGGCAAACAGGAAGCAAAGAGTAGGAGTAAACGGGTCGTTTTCACAATGGCAGGCAGTGACTAGTGGGGTACCGCAAGGCTCAGTGCTGGGGCCCCAGCTATTTACAATATACATTAATGATCTGTATGAGGGAATTGAAGGCAATATCTCCAAGTTTGCGGATGACACTAAGCTGGGGGGCAGTGTTAGCTGTGAGGAGGATGCTAGGAGACTGCAAGGTGACTTGGATAGGCTGGGTGAGTGGGCAAATGTTTGGCAGATGCAGTATAATGTGGATAAATGTGAGGTTATCCACTTTGGTGGCAAAAATAGGAAAACAGACTATTATCTAAATGGAGGCCGATTAGGAAAAGGGGAGATGCAGCGCGACCTGGGTGTCATGGTACACCAGTCATTGAAAGTAGGCATGCAGGGACAGCAGGCAGTGAAGAAAGCCAATGGTATGTTAGCTTTCATAGCAAAAGGATTTGAGTATAGGAGCAGGGAGGTTCTACTTTAGTTGTATAGGGTCTTGGTGAGACCACACCTGGAGTATTGCGTACAGTTCTGGTCTCCAAATCTGAGGAAGGACATTATTGCCATAGAGGGAGTGCAGAGAAGGTTCACCAGACTGATTCCTGGGATGTCATGACTGTCTTATGAACAAAGACTACATAGACTCGGTTTATACTCTCTAGAATTTAGGAGATTGAGAGGCGATCTTATAGAAACTTACAAAATTCTTAAGGGGTTGGACAGGCTAGATGCAGGAAGATTGTTCCCGATGTTGGGGAGGTCCAGGACAAGGGGTCACAGCTTAAGGATAAGGGGGAAGTCCTTTAGGACCGAGATGAGAAGGACTTCTTTCACACAGAGAGTGGTGGGTCTCTGGAACTCTCTGCCACAGAGGGTAGTTGAGGCCAGTTCATTGGCTATATTTAAGAGGGAGTTAGATGTGGCCCTTGTGGCTAAGGGGATCAGAGGGTATGGAGAGAAGGCAGGTACGGGATACTGAGTTGGATGATCAGCCATGATCATATTGAATGGTGGTGCAGGCTCTAAGGGCCGAATGGCCTACTCCTGCACCTAATTTCTATGTTTCTATGTTTCTATGACTGTGCCTGAACCCCTCTGTCGGTGGATCACCAGATTTCTGACAGACAGGAAGCAGCATGTGAGGCTGGAAAAGCACATCTCGGGCCCACAAACGCTCAGCATAGGAGCACCACAAGATGCGTACTCTCCCCTTTCCTCTACTCTCGCCACATCAATGACTGCACCTCCACAGACACCTCTGTCAAGCTTCTCAAGTTTGTGGATGACACAACCCTGATTGGACTGATCCAGGATGGGGATCTCTGTACTCTTTTCAGTTTGACATCTTTCCTATAACATGGTGCCCAGAACTGAACGTAATATTTTAAATGTGGTCTCACCAACGTCTTATACAACTGCAACATTACCTCCCAACTTCTATACTCAATACTCTGACTGATGAAGGCCAAAGTGCTAAAATACGTTTTGACCACCTGATGTACCTGCAACACGACCTTCAAGGAACCATGCAACCATCAACCATTCCTCTGCGCACCTGGCTAATTAATCCAGATCCTGCTGCAATCTTTCACAACCATCTTCACTATCTGCAAAACCACTCACTTCTGTATCATCAGCAAACTTGCTAATCTTGCCCTGTTCTGTGACGTTTCACAGAGTGCTGGAGTAACTCAGCGGGTCAGGCTGAGTATAAAGGTTGGGAGGTCATGTTGCAGTTGCATAAGAAGGTGGTGAGGAGCATTCAGAGTATTGTATTCAGTTCTGGGCACCATGTTATAGGAAAGATGTCATCAAACTGGAATGGGTACAGTGAAGATTCACGAGGATGTTGCCAGGACTAGAGGGCCAAAGCTATAGGGAGGTTGAGTAGGCTGGGACTCTATTTCATGGATCATAGGAGGATGAGGGATGATCTAATAGAGGTGTATAAAATCATGATTTGAATCATGATATCTCAGAAGAAAAATGCACCAGTCACCTCTGGCCCACAGAACATCGCTGCAGCTACACCGGCTCACCTTTCTTCCAGTTGATTCGTTCAGTTTTTGGAGTCGGCATATCATCATGGGTCACCAAGCATTCGAAATAATCCCCACTCAGCCAGTCATGAGTCGAAATGTTGATTTTTCTCTACGATATCTGCTCGTCCAGTGGGCTGGATCTCTGATTCCAAATGCACCTTTTCGCGGTTCCAAGATACTGTGATACCATAAGGTGCATCGGATACCCGGCAGGTTAACGTTACGGTCATCTCCATTAACTCTTGTTCAACAGGTGGTGGAAGGATTGTAATCTTCGGTTCGCCGGAGGAACTATCATCTGTGGCACAATAATTAATGTGAACATAAGGATTTCCAGGAGTAACCGGGATCGAAGGTTTACACCAATCATCCACCCCCAAAACTTTAATGTGTACATGACCCCTTCTGAGTAGTGATTCTGGGAACATGGGTCCTAAATTTTCACACAGCGAGTGGTGAATCTCTGGAATTCTCTGCCACAGAAGGTAGTTGAGGCCAGTTCATCGGCTATATTTAAGAGGGAGTTAGATCTGGCCCTTGTGGCTAAAGGGATCAGGGGGTATGGAGAGAAGGTAGGTACAGGATACTGAGTTGGATGATCAGCCATGATCATATTGAATGGCGGTGCAGGCTCGAAGGGCCGAATGGCCTATTCCTGCACTTATTTTCTATGTCTATGTTTCTATGAAGAGATATGGTTGAGCCTTGCCCAGAGTAGGTGAATCGAGGAGCAGAGGACATAAGTTTAAGGTGAAGGGCAAAAGATTTAATAGGAATCTGAGGGGTATGTCTTTCACACAAAGGGTGGTAAATATATGGAACAAGCTGCCAGAGGAGGTAGTTGAGGCGGGGACCATCGCAACATTTAAGAAACAGTTAGACAGGTACATGGATAGGACAGGTTCGGAGGGATATGGATCAAACGTGGACAGGTGGGACTAGTGCAGATGGGCCATGCTGGGCTGAAGGGCCTGTTTCCACACTGTATCACTCTATGACTATCTATCTTTCCCTCTCAAACCCATTCTCTTGCCTTCTTCCCATTACCTCTGACACCCGTATCAATCTCCTCCTGAAAAATGTCCATTGACTTGACCTCCACAGCTGTGTGTGGCAATGAATTCCACAGTTCACCACCCTCTGACGTAAGAAATTCCTGCTCATCTCCTTCCTAAAGGAATGTCTTTTAATTCCGAGGCTGTGGCCACTGGTCCTAGACTCTCCCACTAGTGGAAACATCCTCTCCACATCCCCTCCATCCAGGTTTTTACCAGGCTGGGACAGACGGCAACAGCTTCACACAGTGTCCCAAAGCTTGTGTCCTGTCCTGCATCACCCAAGGCAGCAGAGACGTTATAGGAGAGGGCAAGCACCGTAACAAAGTAGCTCACGATGGTTTGGGTAACATTCAGGAATGTCTATGCATGTCATATCATGAATATTACTGAAGAACGGTCTTGACCCAAAATATAATCTATACCTTTTCTCCAGAGATGCTGCCTGACTCACTGAGTTACTCCAGCACTCTGTGACATGTCATCTATCCATGTTCTCCAGAGATGCTGCCTGACCCACTGAGTTATTCCAGCACTTTGTGTCTATTTTCCCTTCACCCATCTGCCCAAGCCCACTCTCCCCCCTCCTTTCCTATGTTCCTTTCCACCCATAAACCTCTCTCTGCCTTTACATTTCACTCCTCTTTCAAATCTGCTCTACTTTTCTACATGCTTTTTCTTCTTAACTTTTTAGTCATAGAATGATGCAGTGTGGAAACAGGCCCTTCAGCCCAACTTGCCCACACCGACCAACATGTCCCATCTAAACTAGTCGCACTCACACGCGTTTGGTCCATATCCATCTAAATCTGTCCTATCCATATACGTGTCCAAATGTCTCTTAAACATTAGGATAGTCCCAGCCTTAACTACCTCCTCTGGCAGCTCGTTCCATACACCCAGCACCCTTTGTGTGAAAAAGCTACCTCAGATTCCTGTTAATTTCTGAAATATTGGTCATAAATTTGGTGCAAAAATGTTCCAAAATAAGGCTCAGAATGCATCAGAGAGCATCTAAAACCCCAGAGCTTCTCAGGCCCTTAAGCGGGCCCTGGACCCTGGCATCAAGGAACCTCACACTTCGCGCTCGTGATGTGCGCAGCGCGCACATTATTTCACATTAATTTTTTTGTAATCTTGTCATGCCACCCCTTTTTTTGGAAAGCTTTGTACGGGCCTGCTAAGTTGGACTGTTTGACTTCTAAGATAAGTTGCTTAAATTGTTGTGAGGCAAATGAAACTTTTCACTACTCGTAAATTACTTAACTTTATTTAAGCTTTAAGCAACTTATTTCTTTAATAAATAAACTCAGAAACGTCTGGCAAACATGGCTGATTCCGCAGGCCTTTCCCGCCCGAAATACTTCGCACATGCGCACACTCCAGAAAAGTCCTGCACATGCGCACACTCTAGAAGAGCCCCGCACATGCGCCCACTTCATAGCTCTTGGCTGTTTACACTAGTTCTATGTTATCCCTCTCTCTCATCTATTCCCTATGCACTTTGGGTAATTTTACAAAGTCCAATTAACTTACAAAACCACTTGTCTATGGGATGTAGGAGGAAACCAGAGCTCCCAGTGGAAACACATGCCATCACAGGGAAAACGTCCAATCTCCACGCAGACAGCACCCGAGGTCAGGATCGAACCCTTGTCTCTTTTGCTGTGAAGCAGCTCTACCAGCTCCCTTACTTGTTGAAGATGTATTTGTATGGTGTGAATTTTACCTGCCAATTGATTATACAGGCCTAAATGTTGTCTACACCTTGTGGACATGGACATGCAAACAATGACTGTTTCATTATCTAATGGACTGATAATGGAGCTGAAGCTTTGTGATCGTCAACAAATTACTTTCCTTTTGTCTTGACAGTGATCTTATTTTGGACTTCGACATTGATACATTTCTGCAGCAGTGTCATAAATTAATGACAATTAACCTCCATTAATCATCTCCATCTGTGGCAGTAACAACACTCAGATTGGTGATTTAACCATTTGTGATTCCATATTTGGGCTGATGTTAAAAGATCACTTCACCTCTACAATTCAGATTCTGTAAGGAAACATAACCAACATTGTTGACTGGGTTATTGAAAAGCAAGTACTGCTTGATGCCACACTTTGGTTTGTTCTTTCATTCTTGCATTACAAGACAATGTCAAATATTAATAGAGAATTGATGTGAGGTATATATGACACAGTGATGGTCATTCTATTAACTTTTACAGCAGAGAAAGACATTCAATCTACCCTTGTGTAATCAATGAAAAATTAATAGCATGCATTTAAAATAAAGTGGTTTAAAATAAAAACCATAATATATGTCTTAGGAACAGTAGCAAATTAAATATGTTACCAGTTGAACTTCCATTTTAGGACACATAATGAAAGTGTCATCAAAAGGATAGATTAATGAGCAGTTTAAAGGAGGAAAGGTAATTAGAGAGGTTTATAAAAATAATTGCATGGCTTGGTGCTTTGGCTGAAGCTAAGCAATGGGATCCCAATTATTTTTGAGGATATCAAGAGGTTACAGTAAAGACGTGCTGAGTTCCCCATGGGGTTGCGTCTAGAAGATCATGGGAAAAGGCAGGGAGCGTCCAAAGACGCATATGAAAATAAAGATAATTATTTCAAGTTCTGCTCAACTGGGAGCCACTGTAACAAGGTCAGGTTTATCAATGAACAGGGTTTGTTGAGCGTTACGTGCTGGGGCAGAGTTTTGAATGAGCCCAATTTACAGAGAATGGAACAAACAGAGGTGGCCAAGAATGCATTCAGAAAAGTTTGCTTTTCCGGATAATTTATCTAGCTATTTTAGAAGAATTATTTTAAATTCTACGTGAACTATTGCTACCTCTTGGGCATTTGGTATCTTATATATTTGGAAAGTAAAGAATGTCTCAGTCTATCCCTTTGTTCTTTTGGTGGACCATCTAAAGCTATGCTGTTATGCCTTGTGCAAATAATTTACACTTAACGACACAGGAAAAAAAATCCCTGCAGATGTTAGAAATCTCAAACACAAACCAATAAAGCTAGAAACACTCAGCGGGGTCAAGTATTATTCGTGAAAGGAGAAACAGTTAACATTTCAAGTTTGGGACTCCTCATCAGAACTGGGAAAGAGAGATATGATCATTTTCAGTAGGACAACAGGAATATTTCTAATAAAACATGGCTTAATGAGGATAGTTGCCGGCACATTAACAAAAACAGAAAATGTTTGAAATACTCAACAGGTCAGGGTGCATTTGTGGGAAGAGAAACGCAGTTAATGTTTCAGGTGGGAGACCCATTGGCGGAACCGAAAAGAAAACAAAGGAAGTTTAACCGGAACGGCCACGGGGGTTAAGTTGTAAACAAGGTTATCGGGACAATGAGTGAATGGGAGAAGTTGGAGACAAGTGAACTTAGACAAAAGAATGTGGAAGTTGCAATTGCAGAACCAGATGACAAGCCACCAGATCAGGCTGGGCATGTCCTCCACTCCCAGAAGAAAACTAAAGGAAGGAATAAAAAAAGATGTTGAGCTAATATTACAAATGAACAACTGATGCAGACTGAGAAATCAAGTCATCTGAAGTTGTAGAATTCAATATTGAATGCAGATTTTAAAGCTTTTGTTATCTCCTTTTCAGCTCAGTGGAAGGGGTCTCAGACCGGAAACATTCACTATTTCCCTCCCCACAGATGCAGCATTTTCTGTTTTGTTTTAGACTTCTAGCTTCCGCATTTTTTTCCACTTACCAGCACATTAAGCTTCTTTGCCAGTGCATTGTGTTGTAAATGGTGGCGGTTGTGGCACATGCCCAGTAAGTCAGACGAGAAGAATCGAATAAGAAAAAAATTGAGCTAGATGATGACAGACAGAAATGATCAGTTCTAATATAAACAGAAAAAAACAAGTGAGCTATTTGGATAACTTGATTTACACCCTGCAGGCTACAATGTTCCCAGACTGAAGATATTCTCAAGTTTGTACTTGTCTCTTGTAACAATCTGGGATGTCTCAGACAGAAAGGCCACAGATGGCGAATTAAAGTGACCTAACAGCACTGCTGTTAAATCAAACTCTTTGTTTTAAAGAAAAGTGACCAACTTTTTATTTTCCTCCTTGTAACAAAAATGGCTGACTCTTGGCATCAGAATGAATGTTCTCTGTAATCTCCCCGTGGCCTTGACATTCCTCTTAAGGCTGAACATCCAAGAGTGAATAGATAAATCCAATTGTTGTCGCCAATGATTTATAAAAGTTACGTTTAATTTATTTGATTTTGTACTGATTGCCTTGGATCCCCAAGGCCATAGGTCCTTAAGCATCTTAGGTGGACAGGATGGTGGAGAAGGCTTTCAGCACACGGGCTTACCTCAGTCAAGGAATAAGTTTGGCCCCAATATAGAAGTTGGGGCATTATGTTACAGTTGAACAAGACGCTGGTGAGGCTGCACTTGGAGTAATGGGTTCACTTTTGGTCACTCTGCTGTAAGAAATATGACATTAAGCTGGAAAGAGTGCAGGTGAGATATACAAGGTTATTTCCAGACTTGAGTGCCTGAGGTTGTGCAGGCTCAGACTTTATTCCTTGGTCTGCAGGAGGCAAAGGGTGACATTGCAGAGATTTGTTAAAATCTTGAGAGAAATAAATAGGGTGAATGTGCAGAGTCTTTTTCCAAGGGTTGGGGAATTAAGGTCATAGGTTTGAGATGAGTGGGGAAAGATTTAATAGAAACCTGAGGGGCAACCATTTCACACAGAAGGTGATAGGTGTATGGAACAAACTGCTTGATGCAGGTAGTGAGGCAGGTACTACTAAATGTTGTGAAACATTTAAAGGACATTTGGACAGGTACATGATGGCAGCGCCCTGTGCGGCTGCGGCTGCATTGGCTCCCTACAGAAACAGTAATTTAAAGGTAAAAAAACACTTACTTATTTGTTCAGTTCAGAATCTGATGGTCGCTTTTCGGTGTGACTGTCAGTCCGGGTTGAAACTGCATGCGTCCAGCAGTTCCCCGGCCGTTGATCGGGTTACTCTGGAGACTCTACGGAGTCTCGGACTGCTGCGTCGGCTGGAGCCAGCGGCCTACGAAGCCGCGGAGTCTCCTACCAGCACTGGCCGCACTCGGAGGATGAGGAAACGGTGCGACAGGAAGCAGAAGCGCGGTACTCGTGGGGGGCTAATGGCGAAACTGAAGGCTAACCCCTGCAGGACACCGCTTCCATCTATTCTGCTCGCTAACGTCCGCTCCCTGGAGAATAAGCTGGACCACCTGAGGCTGGACCTAGTAACCAAACGTGAGGTGAGGGATTGCTGCGCCCTGATTCTAACAGAGACGTGGTTAAACTCCTCTGTTCCCAACGGCGCCATTAGCGTGGAGGGGTTAACAGCATTCAGGTTGGACAGAAGCTACGCTCTCAGTGGGAAATCCCGGGGTGGTGGTGTGTGCATTTACACTAATAACAGCTGGTGTAATAATGCCACAGTGGTGTCAAATTATTGCTCCCCAGACATTGAGTTTTTGACAATAAAATGCAGACCCTTCTATATGCCCAGGGAATTCACCATTATAACCATCACAGCTGTGTACATCCCACCCAGTGCAAACACTAAGGAGGCCCTGAATGCTCTTTATCGTTCCATTAGTGACCTACAATCTACACATCCAGATGATGTCTTCATTGTTGCTGGGGATTTTAACCAGGCCAACATGAAGACTGTTCTCCCACATTACTACCAGCATGTAGACTTTGCAACCAGGGGAATCAATACACTGGACCTAGCCTACACTAACATCAAGAAGGCATTCAAGGCAGTCCCCCGCCCCCACCTTGGCTCCTCAGACCATATCTCTGTGATGCTAATTCCTGCATACAGGCCCCTGCTTACCAGAGAAAAACCTACTGTGAAGCAGGTTAGGGTCTGGCCAGAGGGAGCTATGACAACACTACAGGACTGTTTTGAATGCACGGACTGGGACATGTTCAAGAAGGCTGCAACTGTCAGCCAACACATCAACCTGGAGGAGTATGCTGCGTCCGTGTCTGCTTACATGGAGAAGTGCATTGAGGATGTCTGTGTCACCAAGACCATCACTGTACGGGCCAACCAGAAACCCTGGATGACCACAGAGGTACGTGGAATGCTGAGAGCACGTAATGCCGCGTTTAAATCCGGCGACGTGGTGGCACTCAGATCCGCAAGAGCCAACCTGAACCGAGTCATCAGGCCGGCCAAGCGTGCCCATGGTCAGAAAATCCAGAACTTCTTCCATGACCCCAAGAACACCAGGCGCATGTGGCAGGGAATCAAATCAATCACGGACTATAAGACTGCTTCACCACCCTGTGATGACAACATTGAGTTCCTCAATGAACTCAACAACTATTTTGGTCGGTTCGAGGCATTAAATAACACATCTGCAAGCAAAGGTATTCCTCATTGTGAGGAAAAGGCACTCAGTCTTGACATAGTGGATGTTCGGAGGACCTTAAAAGGAGTGAACGCACGAAAGGCGGCAGGCCCTGATAACATACCAGGGCGGGTGCTCAGGGAATGTGCTGATCAGCTGGCACATGTCCTTACGGACATATTTAACACCTCGTTGAACCAGGCTGTCGTCCCATTATGTTTCAAGACTACCACCATCATACGAGTGCCAAAAAAATCCAACATACAATGTCTCAATGACTACCGCCCTGTAGCACTCACCCCCATAATGATGAAGTGCTTCGAGAGGCTGGTCAGGGACCACATTACCTCCAGACTCCCCTCCACACTCGACCCATACCAGTTTGCTTACAGGCCAAACCGCTCCACAGAGGACGCTATATCCTCCGTACTCCATCTGAGCCTGGAACATTTAGAGGAGAAAAACACCTATGTGCGAATGCTGTTCGTGGATTTCAGTTCAGCATTCAACACCATTATCCCCCAGCACCTGATAAGCAAACTGGTTCCATTGGGCCTCGGCACCCCCATGTGTAACTGGCTACTGGACTTCCTCACTGACAGACCCCAGTCTGTGAGGGTTGGAAATAACACCTCTCACACCATCTCTCTGAGCACCGGCTCCCCTCAGGGCTGTGTCCTGAGTCCACTGCTGTTCACCCTGATAACTCACGACTGTTGTGCCAGGTTTAGTACAAACCACATCATGAAGTACGCAGATGACACAACAGTGGTGGGCCTCATCAGGGACGACAATGAGCTGGCTTACAGGGAGGAGGTGAAACAACTGGTGGACTGGTGCAATACGAACAACCTGATCCTGAATGTCGAAAAAACAAAGGAGGTTATCGTCGACTTCAGGAAAACCCGGCACAGTCCCACACCACTTCACATCAATGACAGCGATGTGGAGGTGGTCAGTAGCACAAAGTTCCTGGGGGTGCAGATCACTAACAGTCTGACCTGGTCGAATAACATCTCATCAACAGTTAAGAGAGCGCAGCAGCGGTTGCACTTTCTGCGCCGGATGAGAAGAGCTCATCTCCCCCATCCCATCCTCACTACTTTCTACAGGGGCACCATAGAGAGTATTTTGACCAGTCTCTGGTCTTTGACCAGACCAGTATCTCTGCCGAAAAAATCATCGGGTCCTCTCTCCCCTCAATCGGGGATATTGCGACCAAACGTTGCGTGTCTAAGGCCAGCAGTATTATAAAAGACCCCACACATCTCCATCATGGTCTGTTCACTCTGCTGCCCTCGGGAAAAAGATATCGCAGCATAAGGAGCAGAACATCAAGGTTCTGCAACAGCTTCTTCCCACGAGCCATCAGACTCCTGAATGCCATGTAATGGGCTGCCACCGTTGTCTATTTATCCTTTTATCCTTTTCATCCATGCCTATCCTTCTGTTAATTTATTGTGTTGCACAGGGAGCCAAATGCAACGTAATTTTGTTTGGAACTGCATATATCAATGTATTTCTAAATGACAATAAAGTTTGTTTGACTTGACATAGTTAGGAGATATTCAGAGCAGTATGGACCAAACATGGGAAAATGGGTCTAACTTAGATGTGGCATGTTGGTCAACGTGGACAATTTGGGCCAAGGAGCCTGTTTCCATGCTGCATGATTCTGTGACTCTGTCATCATTAAAATGCCTTATTATTTCTTATTAATTGTTTATCTAACCCTACGTTTCTCTGTTCTTTAATTTCTGTGGACATTTCTAATAATTATTTTAAATTTACACCTCCTCTACACTCTTCTTACTTTAATCATTCACCCCTTTTGTCATTTAGTGCCTTTTGACCTAAGCCTTGTCACAAACCGATACATTTTATTAATTCCTTGCACTTCTCACCACTCATAACGCTCATCCTTATCTATTTCAATTTCTGATGAAAGGTTATTTGTACCTGGACTGTTAATGTGTTTTTCATCTCACATTTTGCTATCTGATTTCTTCCAGCGTTTTCTGTTTTCACTTTAAATTTCTAGCTTCTGCAGTAGTTGAATACTAGACAAAGTCATGTATGTAGATGGTGTAGAGCAGGGGGCTCAGCACACTGTCTGAGATCCGCAACCATAGTCCCCTTGCCCAAAAAACCCCACATTTCCAGCCTCAACGACTACCGGCCAGTCGCACTCACACCAGTGGCGATGAAGTGCTTTGAAAAACTGGTCCGAGGTCATATCACATCACTCCTGCCCCGAAGCTTTGACCCCCACCAGTTTGCGTACAGAGCGAATAGATCTACAGAGGACGCTGTAGCCACAGCTCTCCATGCTGCACTGTCCCATCTGGAGCAGCGGGAAGCTATGTGCAAATGCTCTTTGTGGACTACAGCTCTGCTTTTAATACTATCCTTCCCCACAAACTGGTGGACAAACTGGGGGACTTGGGACTTCCACAATCCACCTGCATGTGGATAAATAGCTTCCTGTCGGGCCGCAGCCAGAGAGTCAGAATGGGCCATCACACATCCACGGCCCTCAGCCTCAGTACTGGCTCTCCACAGGGCTGCGTGCTGAGCCCCCTGCTCTACACTATCTACACACATTACTGCACCTTTGCCCATCACAGCAACACCATTGTCAAATTTGCAGATGACACTTCGGTGGTGGGGCTCATCTCCGGGGGGGACGAGTACGTCTATCGGGATGAGGTGGAGCAGCTGACAGTGTGGTGTGGAGAAAATAGCCTGCTCCTGAACACCTTAAAGACCAAGGAGATAATAATAAACTTCAGGAAGAACAAAACAGAACTGGTACCACTAATCATCAGAGGGGACTGTGTGGAGAGGGTGGCGGATTTCCGCTTCCTGGGAATCCATATTGAGGAGGACCTGATGGGGAGCGTGAACACCTCTGCGCTGCTGAAAAAGGTCCAGCAGAGACTGCACTTCCTGAGGGTGCTCAGGAAGAATAACATCACACAGAGACTGCTGCTGTCCTTTTATCAGTGCTCCATTGAGAGCATCCTAACACGTGTATGCGTGTGGTACACCAGCTGCACAGCAGCTCAGAGGAAAGCGCTCCAGAGGGCCATTGACAACGCCCAGAGGATTGTCGGCTGCCCTCTCCTTACCTTGGAAGACTTACACAGTTCCCGCTGCATCAAAAAATCCCATAATATTATAAAGGACATTTCCCACTCCGGACACTCCCTGTTTGAACTGTTGGCGTCAGGCAGACGGTACAGATCTACAAGGACTAGGACAAACAGACTTAAAAACAGTTTTTACCCCACTGCTATAACGGCACTAAATGTAGCCGCCAAGGAACGCGGGGACTAAGGGACTGTGGTTGGTACACTGTGAAATCGACAGAAGGATGTAGGATTGGGTGTTTATGCGTGCTATTTTCATATTACATATTTATTTTAGTTGTTTATCTTTTTTAATATTTTACCTTGTATGTATCATTAGCTTTTATGGTTTGAATGTTGCACTGACTGGTTGACATTTTTAAATTTTGTTGTACATGGTTCATGTTACAATGACAATAAAGAAACTATTCTATTCTATTCTAAAAGTATTGGAGCATAAAATAAACACATCACTGTTCTAGCAACTGCAGAATGCCCGGCATTGAGTTTGAATTCTTTCCCATTCATACACTATCCTAACTTAGATCTATATTATCCATTCTTGCAACACTGTGTCAAATTTGTGGAACAGCCTGTGCTGAAGAGGTATTTTAATAGAGACACATGGAACTGCAGATACTGAAATCTTGAATCTTCAGACTGGAGAAGGGTCCAGAACCGAAAGGTCATCTATCCATTCCCACCACAGATGCTGCCTGACCCACTGAGTTAACACAGAACTTTCAGGTTTGTTTATGTTAATTTAAGAAGGCTCCACAGTGCCATCTGAAGGCCAGCTGAGAAAGGGTATTAAATATTGGCCTTCCACCTTCGATCCTGAGAGTAATTTTTAAAAATAAAGCGATTTTTGTTGATTCTTGTATAATTTACTGATTAGATTGAGGTCATGATAATTATGTTCAGTTTTCTAGCATATTCTAAAAGGGATATCTGGACATTTGGAGCGGATGTGCAGAATAAAATCAAGGCTGAGTTGTTTGGTGTAACATGGAGAGACTGTAGGTGAGTAAGAGATAAATGGAGAGAAAACAAAAAGTTGTTTGATTTGTTCTGGCCCTTTCTCGCCTCCAGTCCCTACCCCCCATCCCCAACCTCTCTCCCCACCTCTATCTTTCAGTCTGCAGAAGGGTTCCAACCCAAAACGTCACCTATTCCTTTTCTCCAGAGATACTGCCTGACCCGCTGTTATTTTGTGTCTATCTACAGAGATGTTATTATTAGGAATGTACTTATTGAAAAGATAGTGAGAGCAGGTTCAATAATTACAGTGAAAGCAAAAGATTTACAGGAAGAGAATAATATTTATAAGAATAATATTTGCAGGACTATGGGGATGGAGCTCTGGTGTTATTATAAAGCCCTTTGACAAAACACATGCATATGGATGGCCAGATGGGTACCTTCTGTGCTGTGTAGATAGACACAAACATCCGTGAACTCAGCAGGACAGGCAGCATTGCTGGAGAGAAGGAATGGGTGACGTTTCGGGTCGAGACCCTCCTTCTGTGCTGTGCTGTGTTATTGATTGTGAGTTTGATTGTGCAAGGACAATTAGCTCTTGTTAGATTAGTATCTTAGTTCACAGTAATAGCAAAATGGCGTAAATAGCATATCCAGTGGTAGGTACCAACAAGAGCATTTTGGATTAAAATATGCTGAAATGTGCAGGGATAACCATACTTCTTAGGATTGTAAAGAACATCAGATACCATCAACTTTTACAACCCAGCACTGTAAAGATCATCAAGTGCTTTCAACCTTTACTCACAGAGCCAACATCTGAACCAGCCACTCCATTCCCTGATACACATTAAAGCACAAATAAAGAGAAAACACACTGTAATTTGGATGCATGACAGTTACATGTTTCTTTGTGTCTGATAAATGCAGCACAATTTAATTCAATGTGCAATATTACTGCAAGTATGAGATGTTTCTTAATACACACAGGTAACAGCAATTCTGGAGGATCTTTGCATGAACATTGTAGTTATCTAGATGACTGACCTTTGAGCCTCATGATGACTTAACATTGATTTACTTAAAAATAAAACTAATTGACTAGGTGGAACTTTGACTCCTTGTGCATCAGCAAAAAAATCATTAACTTCAGGCAAAGGTCAGTAAGAATTGTACTCATTAATTTAATATGTTCTTAATGTTATTTATTTACAATAGTCAGAGATTTGCATCCTTATTCAAGTTCCCTTAGTTAAAAGCACTAATGTTAAGAGAGTTTTGCTTTACTGTTGATTTATTTCATGATAGAATCAAATATTTCATTGAGTACTTGAGTATTTGTTGGATGTTAATATGCAAAAGTACTGGGGGAACACAGCAGGTCAAGCATCATTTGTGGAAACAAAGAGATGCTCAACATTTTGAGTCGGGACCCTGCACGCACAATGAGCATGAAATGACCTGACAGTCTAAAAAGAGATTACCATGGATCACAGCATTGGGAAAGGAGCCATGACCAGTTGCTGAAAAAACTTGTGAATATCTGATACCTTTAATCCTGATCAGAAATGAAGCGGAACCCATGTTACACCAAATGGATTTCTGGAGCTTGTTATAATGTCCAAGTGAGCATCATTTTAACATTTGGGATGTTCCTTATCCCTCAGAAATGTGAATATATTTGTAGATACTGGGATACATTTTAAGGAGCAAGAATGATCATGTTTGATATTACTTCATCCAAAAAAGATCAGGGAAAGTAAAGTTTCCGTCTAGTCTCTAGTAGTTCACAGCTACAGCTGTGGAAGTTGAGCAGAAAAGGTAGATACTCTTTGCACAGTAAGTTCACAAGGAGAGGTGCCTGGGAACGTGGCTGCTGTAGAACAACCATTACAATGAGCAAATATTTTAAGTAGCACTGGTGACCCATAAGTGTTACAGTATGTAGATTCCTTCAGTAATAGAAGATAGACCCTAAAATGCTGGAGTAACTCGGCGGGTCAGGCAGCACCACAGGAGAAAAGGAATAAGTGACATTTTGGGTCAAGACCCTTCTTCAGACTGTCAGGGGAGAGGGGAAACTGGAGGTATGAAAAGTTACAAAGAAAAAATGAATGAAAGGTATGAAAAGAACAAATCAAACCCAAATCTTCATATGTTCTTTGTACCTTTTCATACTTCGACTTTCCCTCTCCCCAACCTTCAGTCTGAAGAAAGGTCTCGACCTGAAACATCTCTCCAGAGATGCTGCCTGACCTGTCGAGTTACTCCAGCATTTTGTGCCTAACTTCGGTGTCAACCAGCATCCACAGTTCCTTCCTACCCATTCCTTCAGTAATACATTGCACAAGAATTCCAACATGCAATAAACTCTCTGCGTTAGTCTGTTCCAGTTGTTCACTAACAGCACCTAAAATTTCCTTGAAATTTGGTGCATTTAAGAGCAAGTATTCCTTCCCTCACAACAGCATTTGCATTTCCCCTTGAAAGCCTTGCATGGAATGTCATTGATGAGATGAGATTGGTTAGTTTATTTTCATATGCAACAATATATTACACTTGATAAAATTCCGTGTTCACATGAAGGTCAGAGACTAAACAGTACACAGACAGAAATACCAAATGCAGTAAGAAATACAATGACAAGCAGCAGAGTGATGCAAGATTGTCGTGCAAATCTGAGTAGCGCAAAATAATATTAAAGTACACCATGTGAAATGGGATGTGAAAGAGATGATTGATTCAGGAGTCTGGTAATAATGGGGAAGGAGCTATTATCATGTCCAGATGTCTGAGCTTTCACCCTTCTAACTCAGATGGTAGAAGAGAGTAAATTATATGGCTGGGGCGATAGGGATCCTTGACATTACTTCTAGCTGTCCTGATACAACGCAGCATAAGGATGGACTGGATGGAAGAAAATAATAAGCCTGTGATGAACTGGGCTGGCAGAAGCAACATTGGCAAATGATTAGACCGGCCGAAATGAAAGCAAGAGATGGGGTGATGGACGGACTTTAGACTTTACTTGATTTTACACTTGAAAGATACTGCATGGAAACAGGACCTTCGGCCCACCGAATTTGCGCAGACCAGTGATCACCCAATACACTAATGCAGTCCTACACACCAGGAACAATTTACGATTTACAGAAACCAATTAACCTACAAACCTGTACATCTATGGAATGTAGGAGGAAACCGGAGCAACCGGAGAAAACCCATGCAGTCACAAGGAGGATGTATGAACTCCATACGGACAGCACCCATCGTCAGAATCGAACCGGGGTCTCTGACACTCTAAGGCAGCAACTCTACCGCTGTGGCAGCGTTAACACCCCACGTGAAGCAGGGGACATTCTGATGGTATTTTGGGGAGTATGTTCGTGAAGTTGGCTTGATTGAAATTACTGATGCTGAGGAACAGGGCGAGAGGGTTTGGTGTCTAGAGAGAGTTGACGACCAAGTATAATTTGCCCATTGCCATCTCGGCATTGGCTAGCGAGTCAAATGTAGACCGCCGACCAAAGGACAGAGGTGTTGAATTCCCTCAATTGAGAAAAGGAATGGCATTTTATGAACAGGCATTCCAGGTCAGGGCAGCAGAATTGAGCTAAGTTGATGCATTTGTGCACATGTGCAGGAGAGAACTGCAGATGCTGGTTTAAATCGACGATAGACACAAAATGCTGGAGTAACTCAGTGGGACAGGCAGCATCCCTGGAGAGAAAGAATGGGTGACATTTTGGGTCAAGCCCCTTCTTCAGAAATTCAAATGTGCATTTGTGCACATGATGGTTAACCTCTCACAATATCACGCTGCATAATCTTTGATGTGAACCTAACACCAGCTGTTAAAAGAGCATTTTTTAAACCATACCAGGCATGGTATTGCTCAATGCAAATGAGGTGATGCAGTGTGTTAGGACCATGCAGAACACTATCCAAGTACATTTGGGTAATAATGACAGGTAATGTAAGTGAAACAAATATTGGACCCATATATGCACCAGAGACTCAGGGATGATGTCCAGGCTTCAATTAGTTGGGAAGATTGATGGGTTGTGTGGATTTTTTTAGAACAATGGGGTGCAGGTTTATAAGATAACTAGAAACGTGGATCGTGTGGGCAGGAAGAACCTATTTTCCTTACCTGACATCAACAACCAGATGGCATAAAAATGAGAAGAATTGTTGGAAAAATAATAATAATTGTTGGGTTCTGGAATTCACTCTTTGAGAGGCTCATGAAGGCAGAAATCCTCATAAATTTAGGAGTTTATAGACTGAGAGTGGAGAGGTGGAATTATTCCAAACAGCTCTTTGTTTTGAGACTAATATGGACACAATGGGCTAAATTCAGGTATGTAAAACACCTCTGTGACAGGCCTGTGAATAGTTACTTTTCCAGTGCTCGGCAGCACCTTATTATTCTGATGTTCACCTTATATTCTGAGAAATCACACAGGTACCATGGCGATAGCTTCTTTGTTGCACCTTTCTGGTCCAAATAATGTTGGGATGAGGTTGGTCTTAAAATTAAGCCATTCTGTCATCATTCATTAGAGCATGAACAGTACAGCACAAGACCAGGCCCTTCAACCCACAATGTCTGAAACCTTTGCAAATGGAGGTAGATATAACTATACCTGTGTATTTAGTATTACAGCATTGCCAGGCCCATGTCCTCTGACTAACCTCCACTCCTCATCATTTCTCCCCCAAAACTGCTCTTTATCGGATAACAAACAGAAGCCCATTCTGAAATAGGCAAAGACTATGACAGTTATCAGTAAGAAATAATTCTGCCAAAGAGATAGGAATAAGCTTTAAGCTGATATTTAAATGTTCAGGATAGACTCTTTGATTTCATTCCCATTTTCTCCAAAGCTGAAAACCATTTCATGTGGATGTGAAAAAAAACCCTCAAATTAGATAAAGTGAGGTGCATGATGCTGTGGTGAAATAGTTTGCATTTAGAAGTTCAACTTTATAACAATGTTTCCCTTAACTAAATGACAACAGGGGCAAGCCAGTGATCTGCCGGGAATAATATTAAAATTTCAGATTTGTCCGATTTATGTCCCGAGGTTAAGTAAATTTGATCAGTAACCCAGCTCGCAAAATCTCAGAAAATATCCCGCCTTCTCTTTTCAGAATGACTAACTGATTCGAAGATCTAGTCTATTTATATATCTGCCAAATATGAAGCAACCTCCAACAGGGGAAAAGAGTCAGATGTTTGCAGCAAGGATAGGGCCCATTTAGGGAGGTAGTTTAATGCCCAAACACAAAGAAAATCTTTGGAAACTCTTTGAATCTTCAAAACATTTTTGAACTTTACAGTATGCAAACATTCAGATGTATGTATATTCAGGTTCCTACTTTGAAAATATACACAGCATCCTAACGGAAATTGTGACAAATTTCAACTGACAACCCAAAACCGGCCCCAGTTAATATGTTGGAATTCCTGAACTTGAAAACAAAGTTTTACACTTTCCTGATGTCTCGTCCCCATTTTTAAACTTATCTACAACAAAGCCTTTAAACAGAAATTAGTTGTTAGCAAAAGCCACGAACATTTAGAAACTTTAATGCAAATAATACTATGTTAATTAAAATTAACTCAAATAAAATAAAAACATTATTTGAAATACCTCAAATGATCCCTTTGCCTTGCCAATAGATGATACAATATGTATAGGATGTATTCCCTGTCTTTTCGACAGCTTCCTGATGATTCCATTTTATGGAAACAAAATGACAAGTTCAAAAAGTCATGTAGAAAACATTCATACTGGTTGGATTCTTCTTCTTGGCTTTCAGACTGTGGTTATAAATATAATGAATATCGCGGTTTTTGAAGTTCATGCATTTTCCAGTGCTAAAGATTCTGCCTTTATGAAGTGACTTTAGCACTTCCTTGGAAATATGCTTTATATATGAATTGCTTTGTGAGTGTATTTACGTACTTTTGGTATGTTGATGAAGCTAACATCATTTTTGACCAAGCCGGGTTCCACAAATAATAATGAAATAAAAGTCCAATTTACCTATTTGTTTATCTGAAGGGTAACACATAGAAACATAGAAAATAGGTGCAGGAGTAGGCCATTCGGCCCTTCGAGCCTGCACCGCCATTCAATATGATCATGGCTGATCATCCAACTCAGTATCCTGTACCTGCCTTCTCTCCATACCCCCTGATCCCATTAGCCACAAGGGCCACATCTAACTCCCTCTTAAATATAGCCAACGGACTGGCTTCAACTACCTTCTGTGGCAGAGAATTCCACAGATTCACCACTCTCTGTGTGACATACGATCAGTGCAGCATTTCTTCTTTGCTCTCCTTTAGCAGCGGAGTATTAGTCTAAACCAATCAAATATTCATGTGTTATTCTCATTTTTGTATACTGCAGTGTGATAGTGCATCAAATAAATATTAAACAACTAATCTTGCGGGAAGAGGGAAGTTTCACATGGACAATTTACACCTAGTTGAATCATAACTGATTTCAGTTAAATTATCTTTGAACACTTGGTGACTTAATACTAACTTTGGATTGATGTGACTGACCAGCAGAAAATGTTTGAAATTTGAATGTAATTGTTTAAATTTCCTGTCACAAGCAAAATATTACCAATACTTCTGCACAGACCTTGACAGCTTATGTTTGATCCGTCATTGGGTCTGAATCAGTTTTACTTGTCAGATCATTTAGAACTAGTTACAACTGCTTTGATGGACAACTTTTATCCCAGGTATTCTGGACCTGTTTTTGGAGAGACCATGGAGTCTTACATAGAGTCATGGCATTGAGCTAGGCAACTCTCTGTGTGCTGGACCCAGAAGTGGATCTGCAATCAATCAGTACAATCATTCCACTTTTTTAAAGCTCTACTCCAAAAGCAGCTTGATTGTAATAATGTATAGTCTTTCTGCTGACTGGATAGCGCGCAGCTAAAGCTAGGGAATTGCAGCGAGTGTAAATCCTCTCCCAACAGACACTGACAAACATATGATTACTGCCTTGAAACCTACTGCCTTATGGATCATTTTTGGTAGACTGATTATTTTTCTGGTGGTTCCAGGTGTTACAGCAGTAACCAAACACTGCAATTTCCATGCACAATGATACTCACATTGAAAGCCTGCAGCACAATCACTGCAAGACCATTGGAAAGCTACTGCCTCATCTGCTTCAAGGATACCTCCATTATTTCAGTTCCCAAGAAAAATAAAGATACCTTTCAGAATGACTCTAACATCAACCATAATGAAGTGATGGAAGACTGGCAATGGCCCATATCTGCACCAGTTTTCCAAACAATAGGGTGGCACAATGGCGTAGTGGTAGAGTTGCTGCCTTACAGTGCTTGCAGCACAAGAGACCCGGGTTCGATCCTGATTACGGGTGCTGTCTGTATGGAACTTGTACGTTCTCCCCATGACCTGCATGGGTTTTCTCCGAGATCTTCGGTTTCCTCCCACATTCCAAAAACGTACAGGTTTGTAGATTATTTGGCTTGGTATAAGTGTAAAAAATTGTCTCTAGTGTGTGTAGGATAGTGTTAATGTGCGGGGATTGCTGGTTGGTGCGGACTCGGTGGGCCAAAGAGCCTGTTTCCACACTGTGTCTCTAAACTAAACGAAACAATCTAGGCTCCTGGCAAACTGTGCACTGGAAAAATAAGTCTCTGGAGGATGCCATCTCTCTTGCACTACATTCAGCTCTGTATTACGTTGACAATAACAACACCTATGTCAGGTTGCAATTCGTTGACTCCAGCTTAACCTTCAACATCATACCCATGCGCGTTGTGGGGAACTAGTTTATGTGTTTTTAAATGTTTTAAATGTTTTTTTTTAATTTTCTTTTTAAACGGCACATACCTTGTATAGGGAGGAACTGCAGATGCTGGTTTAAATCGAAGACAGACACAAAAGGCAGGAGTAAATCAGCGGATCTGGCAGCATCTCTGGAGTGATATCTCTAGGTGATATTTCGGGTCGACTTTTTCGATACACTGTGTTTGTGGTGTGTTTGTTTGGCGGAGTCTGAGGGCAGAAGCGCCGGCACCAAGAGCGAGCGAACGCGCAGACAGACGGACAAAAGCAACGATCATAGAGCGGAACAGGTGGACATTTCGGGTCGAGACCCTTCTTCAGCCTGACAGTCATGGGAAAGGGAAACGGGAGATATAGTCATATCTTCCATTCATTTGTCCTTAGTACCGTCTATATCTCTTGCTCCTCTCTTCCCTGACTCAGTCTGAAGAAGGGTCTCAACCCAAAATGTCACCTATTCCGCTCTATGATTGTTGCTTTCGTCCGTCTGTGCGCGCGTTCGCTCGGTCTTAGTGCTGGCGCTTCTCCCCTCATACTCCGCCAAACAAACACACACACACAGCATGTCCAGCAGATCAGTGCGGGCCGAGAGCAGGAGCAGGGCGAAGGATGACATCAAATGGTTCATGGCAGCTATCGATAAAAGTACGGAAATGGTAAGGGGGAAATTTAAAAAAAAACCCTAAGGAAATAGATGTTTAACAAAAAAAAGGGGGGCCGGCGATTGCTCCGTGTACGTGTCAGGGGGGGGGGGGGGGGGGGTGGTGGATAGTTTGAGTTCCTCTTTCCCCTCCCAGTCTGAAGACGGGTCTCGACCCGAAATGTCACCTATTCCTTTTGTCCAGAAATGCAGCCCGACCCGCTGCATTTTGTGTCTATCCTTTAATCTCTCAGCCTGAAATAGCAGAATCTCCCTGAATTAGCTTGACACCATGATGGAAGCCAGTTACAGAAATGGCACTGGAGATTACCCATGACCCTACTAGCTTTTTAGCGGAGTGGACCATCTTGCTCGCTATAGGATCTTTGATTTTCAGCATGCTAAAAAATACTCCTCAACCAAACTGGGGCCTCGAGTATGCGGGAACTTCTCTCCAGCATGAAGGACCCATAGACCTCCTAGGACCACGTGTCAACCATGCTGCGAGTTTGTGGCAGCGCAAACTCTTCTAAACTCGCAAATTAGGTCCCCGCAGTGGTACAGGCCCTAGTAATTTTTTTCCTCTGTTAACAACAACTGCGACAATAACAAACTTATTTTTTGCATCCCCATCGCCGGCGACCCCAGTGGCAGGATGCGTCATGTTTCCAGTAGATTGCTGAAAGCCACAATGATTCCCGGTAGTTTCTCAGAACTGCTTGCAGTTTTGGATCTTTGCCTAGATTAGAAGGACCTTGGAATTGAATCCCAGAAGAGAGGTTGCTGCAAACACAGCCGGCAGGATGTTTCGATGCACTCTCCGGCTCTGCAAGGGGCAGTAGCAGTAAAAAAGGAGTCAGGCAGTCAGTGGGCCATCTGAACCAAACATCCTATAGCGATAGGATCTTAGATCTGAACTGTTGCGAAAGCTGACGCCCCGCCAGCCGACCGCTTTAAATATCCAGCCAGGCAGCAGAGCGCTCTAGCGCCGGGTGCTGTGCGGGGAACCCCGGCAGATAGATAGATAGATAGATAGATAGAGCGGAGGCCGGAGCTGGTGACCCGACCCGCTGCCTGCGAGGCCATGGATCGCTTGGCCGGGCTAGGGGGGGCGATGAGCACCAGGCGGACCGTGCTGACTCTGGCGGCTGGGCTGGGAGCAGCCGCCGGCCTGGGGCTGGGATTCCTCGGAGCCAGGCATCTGTGGGAAATGTTCCGAGCAAGTCGACAGCAGCACGAACTGGTCAAAGTGGCCGAAGTCTCCAGGATCTTCATTTACCCCGTCAAGTCCTGCAAGGGCATCTCCCTGTCCGAGGTGGAGATCTACGAATTGGGATTGAAGAAGGGCCCGTTGAAGGACAGGTACTTCCCAACTTTGACTTTGCTGGGAAGATAGACGCAAAATGCTGGAGTAACTCAGCGGGTCAGGCAGCATCCGAGTTACTCCAGCTTTTTGTGTCTATCTTCGGTTCAGACCAGTATTTGCTGTTCCTTCCTACACACTTGATGCTTTAAAGAAGTGTTTGCAGACTCCAACATTGTAAGGCTTGTTTATTGTCAACAATGGCACTCCACTCATTTTTTTGTTTAACCCTGCCACAATTTAACACTGTTGGAAATGTTCCATTTGCAGCAGGGATTTATTAAATGTCTGGACGTGCCTGGACTTTTGTACTTACTGCAACATTGCCTACAGCACTTTTAAACACGCACCCTGACAGACCATAGGTTAGTTTAGCAAGCTTTTGATTTTGAACTTGTTTAACAACAGTTATTTGTGCAGTGTTTCATTCATTGTGCGGCTGGACTGTAATTGTAGGTGTTCGGGGCGTTTCCTGTTTCACGTTTTGTGTTGCGAGGTTTCAAAAGGAAGGTGCATTTTAACCAAGGCTGTTCACCATCACTATTGTGCTGGTGTTTTTTTTCTATTTACTGTGGTTACTAATGCAAGAAACTGTATATGCCCTACCTTAAACGATCAGATAAAGCATTTTCTAAGAAATGGAGAGGGATAAGGCGCTGATTTTGTAAAGAAGATTGTTAGAAATTGTGAAACCTCGAAGGTCAGGCTTTAGAGTTAGAGGGGTACGCCCTATTTGTTCAAATAGGTGGCCGTGGAGGAATTGTTATGTTTGAATCAGGATTTGACTGTTCCTGACTTCAAAATCAGGATAGTGGTTCAACAAGGAGAGTGGTTCAACGAGAAGATGGGTGTGAAGATTTTTTAATGAAAAAAATAAGTAAATTACTTCAAAAATTACTACAGTTTGTAATTCCGAGAGGTAAAGGTATCCTTGGAATGCATCACAGTATAGTTTGGGAAAAGCTCCCTCCAAGACCGCAAGAAATTGTAGAGAATTGTGGACGCAGCCCAGACCATCACACAAACCAACCTCCCTTCCATCAACTCCATCTACACATCACGTTGCTTCGGCTAGGCCACCAACATAATCAAGGACGAGTCTCACCCCGGCTGCTCCCTCTTCTCCCCTCTCCCATCAGGCAAGAGGTACAGAAGCGTGAAAATGCACACCTCCAAATTCAGGGACAGTTTCTTCCCAGCGGTTATCAGGCAACTGAAGGTAGACAGAAATGCTGGTGAAACTCAGCGGGTGAGGCAGCATCTATGGAATGAAGGAATAGGTGACGTTTCGGGTCAAGACCCTTCTACAGACTGATCAACTGAACCATCCTACCATAACTAGAGAGCGGTCCTGAGCAACTATCTACCTCATTGGATGCCCTTGGACTATCTTTAATCTTAATTTACTGGACTTTGTCCTGTACTAAACGATATTCACTTTATCATGTTTAAGAAGGAAATGCAGATGCTGGAAAATTGGAGGTAGACAAAAATGCTGGAGAAACTCAGCGGGTGAGGCAGCATCTATGGAGCGAAGGAAATAGGCAAAGTTTCGGGTCGAGACCCTACTTCAGACTGATGTGAGGGTGGGGGGGGGGGGGGGCGGGGCGGGAAGAAGAAAGGAAGAGGCGGAGACAGTGGGCTGAGGGAGAGCTGAGAAGGGGAGGGGAAAGCAGGGACTACCTGAAATTAGAGAAGTCAGTGTTCATACCGCTGGGGTGTAAACGACTCAAGCGAAATATGAGGTGCTTCTCCTCCAATTTACGGTGGTCCTCACTCTGGCCATGGTGGACACCCTGGATAGAAAGGTCGAATTCGGAATGGGAGGGGGAGTTGAAGTGCTGAGCCACCGAGCAGATCAGGTGGGTTAATGCAAACCGAGCGGAAGTGTTGGGCGAAGCGATCGCCAAACCTATGCTTGGTCTCACCGATGTAGAGCAGCTGACACCTAGCGCAGCGAATGCAATAGATGAGGTTGAAGGAGGTGCAGGTGAACCTCTCTGCACCTGAAAAGACTGCTTGGGTCCTTGATCACTTTATCATGTATCTGCGCGCTGTGGACGGTGCAATTGTAATTATGTATAATTACAATTATGTCTTTCTGCTGACTGGTTAGTACGTAACAAAAACTTTTCACTGTACCTTGGTGCGTGTGACAATAAACAAAACTAAAGATAGACACAAAATGCTGGAGTAACTCAACGGGACAGGCAGCATTTCTGGTTGGAAGGAATGGGTGATGTTTTGGGTCGAGACCCTTCTTCAGACTGCTGCCTGTCCCGTTGAGTTACTCCAGCATTTTGTGTCTATCTTTGGTGTCAACCAACATCTGCGGTTCCTTCCTAATCTTAACTAAATCAAGGTGCTTTTGTGATCTTTGAGGGATGAAAGTGAGGGATCTGGGTGGTTGGATGGCAGAGAGCAGGAGAGGCTGGGACATATCTCGTCAATCTACCAGAGGTGGTAAGGTTATGAGCTTCATCTTTTATAACCAATCAGCTGAGAATGAGCAGAAAGCTAACCTGCTAGAGTTCAGTTTATGATGGTATTTGTTTTATTTATGAAACTATATTTAGAGATGGTGTAGTATAGTTTATTATTGTCACGTGTAGTGTGGTACAGTGAAATGGTTTTTGTTGCGTGCTATCCAGTTAGCAGAGAATCTGTTCATGATTACAGTCAAGCTATCCACTGTGTACAGATTCAGGATAAAGGGAATAGCATTCAATGCAAGATAGATTTCAGTAAAGATAGTCCAAGGTCTCCAATGAAGTAGATGGTAGGCCAGGGCCGCTCTAGTTGGCGATGGGATGGTTTAGTTGCATGATAACAGCTGGGGAAGAAACTGTCCCAGCATCTGGAGATATGCATTTGCACACTTCTGTACCTCTTGCCTGATGGGAGAGGTGAAAAGAGGGAGTGCCTGGCGTGAGACCTGTCCTTGATCATGTAATTGTATAATAATGTATGTAATTCCACTGGAGATCTTGGAAATCTTTGAATTGTGCAAGGCTTAATCTCATACCAGATATTTTCACGGATCATATTTATTATTCGTGGTGGCAGTGAAGGGTATTATTATGTAGAAACAAAGAACTGCAGATGCCAGTTTACACAAAAGGACACAAAGTGCTGGAGTAACTCAGTGGGTCAGGCAGCATCTCTGGAAAATATGGATAGGCGTCCCGACCTAAAACTTTTGCTATCCATGTTCTCCAGAGATACTGCCTGACCTGCTGAGTTACTCCAGCACTTTGTGCCCTCTGGGTTATTATCACCTTGGGTTATGAAGTCCTGGTCCTGTCCTGTCCACATCCTGTCCTGGTGATTTCATTGTTTAGGAATAGCAAAGCGATAGTAAACATGCTGAAACCTTAAGGTGCACTGATGTGTATTTATGAGCTGTGCAGCTCTTATTGAAAATAGCTGGTTCAAGACAGATAAGAATGGAGTTAACAAAGCAGGCAATGCAGGTGAAAAAGGTGGTTAATGATGATGAAGGCAGTGACGATGTGGTGGGACATTAAACCTAATTAGCACTCATTTTGAAATTCATCCATGTATTTTATCCATGCATCTTTGTACAATCATATACTCAGATCAATAATTTTATACAAAGTTAAAATTATAAAATTCATCAACTCTTCCTCCACCTCATTAGTTTATTTTGTACGCACTGCTGTTTGAGTTGCCTCTACCTCTGCTCTTTCTCACAAGTACACACATAAACATTCTTGTGTAAGAAGGAACTGCAGATGCTGGTTTAAACCGAAGATAAGCACAAAAAGCTGAAATCTGAAGAGGGGTCTCGACCCGAAACACCACCGATTCCTTCTCTCCAGAGATGCTGCCTGTCCCGCTGAGTCACTCCAGCGTTTGTGTCCATCTACGGCATAAACAAAAGTATTTTGTTTTCTTCTCCTGAGCAATGTGGAAATAAAATAAATTAATACTGTAAAATTGATCTGACAAAATATTAAAAATGCTTCAATGTTGTCACTTTTGCATGCTTTATTAATTATTTCTATATGTTGTGTATTTATTGGTAATTTTTTACTTTTCTGCAATGTCAGTCATTTTCCTTTTAAAAATTGAGTTCAAAATATAGCTCCACCACATGATTTTTGAATTCCAAGTGCCCTCTCCTTTTGAATCAGTAGCAAATTGTATAAACACGGTTATATTTAGCTTTGACTGAACTAACAGCAGCAAAGAAGGTGAAAGGAAAGGGACTGAATGTGACTGCGTGCTTTTTTAAGAAAACTGAGCTAAGATCCTGCTGCTGATTGCTCTCCAGTAGTCCCTGGTGGACAATGTGTGGGTGTAGATATGGGGAGTGTCTAACTGGACTGTGTGATAATACATTCAAAGTTCTGCCAAGTTATACTTGCAAAAGAATAATATGGCCGGGAAATTAACCAGATAGGGTATTTGCAAATTCAAAATGATTGAAAACTTTCAGTAGAAGAAGTGGAAAGTGTAATGAAGCATTGTAACACCATTGAGAGCTGTTAATTTAACTGTATACTAGTCAATGGTTCATTGTGTATGAGTACATTAGAATACACAAACTTGATCATGGTACACTAAAGGTTAATATAGCAAAATATAATTGATTCGGCTAAAAGTTTGTAATCGTTTTTAATTTTTTTTAATAAACCACATGAGTTATATTTGATTTATATAGATATTACTCAGCAACATGTTTCAACAATTTCATTGCTTACCTCTTGCATTGGTTTGTGGGAACATTAGAACTGATAGCTGTTGCTCAGCTGATTGGTTGCCAGCCTGTTCCAGTAATAGCTTAACTAGATTAATATCTGTATACAAATAGGCTAAAATAGTTTGCACAGCACAATTGCAGCTTCTACATTGCAATAGTGACCAGCTTTCAAAATGCAGTTATATTTAAGATATCGTGAGGTAATAAAATGAACAAGCATATAGAAATTATCCCCCCCCCCCCCCCCTTTGATATATGCTCCAGGCTTCTTATTTTACTTTGGAGTCGAGATGAAATAGCAAAATTGGTTCTGCAGAGTCATAAAACTAAAAATGTATCGCAATGATAACAACCTCAAAAAACAAACGAGTGCTTTACTGAGCATGCATCCAAAGTAATAGTTGCAAAGAAAATTGGAGTATTTCAAAAGTTAGCACAATTATAAAGAAAGCACATCAGCACCTCTACTTCCTGAGAAGATTATGGAGGACTCTCTCGAACATCTACAGTTGCATCGTGGCTTGGTTTGGCAACTTGAGCGCCCAGGAGTGGAAAAGACCACAAAAAGTTGTAAACACCGCCCAGTCCATCATCAGCTCTGACCTCCCTCCCATCGAGGAGATCTATCAGAGTCACTGCCTCAAAAAGGCTGGCAGCATCATCAAGGACCCACACCATCCTGGCAACAGACTCATCTCCCCACTACCTTCAGATAGAAGGTACAGGAGCCTGAAATCTGCAACATCCAGGTTCAGGAATAGCTACTTCCCCACAGCCATCAGGCTATTAAACTCAACTCAAGCAAAGCAAGGATTTCATTGCCCTATCTGGGACACATGACAATAAACTATCTTGAATCTTTTAATTTCTCCCAACAGCAAAAAAAAAAGCAAAGGCTAAAAGTTATACCATTGATGAATTAATTTCACTGGTGTCCCAGTTTCCTCAGAAGGATTAATTGAACAATTGTGGAATTTTATGCAAGGATCATCATTACGCCAGAAAATAGGTAGAATTACTTGGAGATAAGATGGAAAGTAATCCAATGATGGCTGAATGCTAGGGCCTTGTTTTTTCAGCTGAGAAAATGATTCAAGTACCAAATAGCAGGTAGTTTCGTTTAGAGATACAGCGTGGAAATGGACCCTTCAGCCCACCGAGTCCATGCCAACCAGCGAGCCCCACACACTAACCATGTCCTTCACACACTAAGGACAATTAACAATTTTACCAAGCCAATTAGCCTACAAACCTGTACGTCTTTGGAGTATGGGAGGAAACTGGACCGTAGAAAACCCCCGCAGATAACAGGGAGAACGTACAAACTCCATACAGACAGCACCCGTAGTCAGGATCAAACCTGGGTCTCTGGCGCTGTAAGGCAGCAACTCTACTGTGCCACCCTAGGTACAATAGACAATAGGTGCAGGAGTAGGCCATTTGGCCCTTCGAGCCAGCACCGCCAATCAATGTGATCATGACTGATCATCCCAAATCAGTACCCTGTTCCTGCCTTCTCCCCATATCCCCTGACTCCGCTATTTTTAAGAGCCCTATCTAGCTCTCTCTTGAAAGCATCCAGAGAACCTGCCTCCACCACCCTCTGAGGCAGAGAATTCCACAGACTCACCACTCTCTGTGAGATAAAGTGTTTCCTCGTCTCCGTTCTAAATGGCTTACTCCTTATTCTTAAACTGTGGCCCCTGGTTCTGAACTCCCCCAACATCGGGAACATGTTTCCTGCCTCTAGTGTGTCCAAGCCCTTAACAACCTTATATGTTTCAATGAGAATCCCTCTCATCCTTCTAAACTCCAGAGTGTACAAGCCCAGCTGCTCCATTCTCTCAGCATATGACAGTCCCGTCATCCTGGGAATTAACCTTGTAAACCTACGCTGCACTCCCTCAATAGCAAGAATGTCCTTCCTCAAATTAGGGGACCAAAATTGCACATACAATACTCCAGGTGTGGTCTCACTAGGGCTCTGTACAACTGCAGAAGGACCTCTTTGCTCCAATATTCGATTCCTCTTGTTATAAGGCTAACATGCCATTCGCTTTCTTCACTGCCTGCTGAACCTGCATGCTTACTTTCATAGACTGATATACAAGGACCCCCAGATCCCGTTGTACTTCCCCTTTTCCCAACTTGACGCCATTTAGATAGTAATCTGCCTCCCTGTTTTTGTTACCAAAGTGGATAACCTCACATTTATCCGCATTAAACTTAATCTGCCATGCATCTGCCCACTCCCCCAACCTGTCCAAGTCACCCTGCATTCTCATAGCATCCTCCTCACAGTTCACACTGCCATGCAGCTTTGTGTCATCTGCAAATTTGCTAATGTTAGATTGAATCCCTTCATCCAAATAATTGATGTATAGTGTAAATAGCTGCGGTCCCAGCACCGACCCACTAGTCACTGCCTGCCATTCTGAAAGGGGCCCGTTAATCCCTACTCTTTGTTTCCTGTCTGCCAACCATGTCTCTATCCATGTCGGCACTCTACCCCCAATACCATGTGCCCTAATTTTGCCCACTAATCTTCTATGTGGGACCTTATTAAATGCTTTCTGAAAGTCCAGCTGCACTACATCCACTGGCTCTCCCTTATCCATTTTCCTAGTTACATCTTCAAAAAATTGCAGAAGATTAGTCGAGCATGATTTCCCCTTCGTAAATGCATGCTGACTCGGACTGATCCTGTTACTGCTATCCAAATGTGCCACTATCTCATCTTTTATAATGGACTCCAGCATCTTCCCACCACCGATGTCAGGCTAACTGGTCGATAATTCCCCGTTTTCTCTCTCCCGCCTTTCTTAAAAAGTGGGATAACATTAGCTACCCTCCAATCCACAGGAACTGATCCTGAGTCTATAGAACGTTGGAAAATCATCGCCAATGCATCCACGATTTCCAGAGCCACTTCCTTAAGGACCCTGGGATGCAAACCATCAGGCCCTGGGTATTTATCAGCCTTCAGTCCCATCAGTCTATCCAACACCATTTCCTGCCTAATGTGGATTACCTTCAGTTCCCCTGTCACCCTAGATCCTCTGGCCACTACTATATCAGGAAGATTGTTTGTGTCCTCCTTCGTGAAGACAGATCCAAAGTACCTGTTCAACTCATCTGCCATTTCCTTGTTCCCCATAATAAATTCACCTTTTTCGGTCTTTTTAGGTGCCTTTTTAGGTATCTTGGAAAGTTATGGAAAATAAAAAGCAGAACACAACGTAGTTGAACTCAGTTGGTCAGCTGGAGTCTGTGGAGGGACTGGAGAGATGCAGTTTTGGGTCAGAACCCTTGTTCAAACTGAAGAAGCGCTGCAAAGCAAAACATCGCTGGTCTTGAAGAAAAATCCTGACCCGTAATGTCGTTTGTCTCCACAGATGCTGCCTGACCCGACTAATTTTCCCCAATACTTTTTTTTGCTCAGGGTTCCTACATCTGCAGTTTTTTGTGTCTCCATGAAAAATAGAAAGACTGCAATGTTTTGAAATTGAAAATGAGAACACTTTATTTCTTGTCAACCAGTGTGTTTTGACCAATCGTTCTTTAAATATTTTTCAAAGGCAGATCAAATGTAAACAGAAATATCTGTATTTGGTCTGTAAAGAAATAATAAGGGTTGTTTTGAATGATTGTGCATGCAAAATATTATCCTGTGTGTCTTAATAAGTGTAAATACCAGATAAGAGACTGCAGTTAGGATCCTTTTTATTAATCTGAGAACCGTGGCAGAAACAAAATGTTGCAAAGCAACTATTTTAAGTATGGTTGATAAAGAGGTGAGGTGCAATAGACAATGTTCACCATAAAGGAACTGCTCAGGACTGATCACATTGATACCTTGCTAGTTTCTGTTAAAGTAGAAATGGAGGGATAGGAAAAGGACATTTGAAAAAAGTTTTGTTCAAGAGAATGGCGATTATGTTTGTTCATGCATGTTCATTATGCGGTTGCATGGGATTAAATGACAGTAGTGCTTGAGGGCCTGTACGCTTACGTAATAGAAATGTGGTTAAATCAGAGGATATTCAATTTGATATGAAACATAGCCACAGGACTGAATAAACCTGAATGACAGAAAGTACAGAAATGTAGGTGAGACCTTAGGCTGGCATGATCAACTTAGAAAGGAGAGAGGTATCAAACATTATTTATTCAATGCTTATATTCATCAGAGAAAGTGTGTGGCAGAAAAATCTGATCATGTTTGGGAACCTCTTTTTTTTAAAAATACATCTGTGTTTCCTAATAGATTGATTTTGTTTTGATGTTCTAGGCAGTGGCTAATCGTTGATGAGAAATGGAATATGATTACTGGTAGAGTGGAACCTACCTTAGTGCTCGTCACTGTATCAGATGAAAATGGCTACCTGTGTCTTAATGCACCAGATATGGAAGAACTGAGGGTCCCTTTGAAGCTGCCAAAATCAAATCCAGTGAAGATGTGCAGGTAACCAATTATATCCGTGCCTAAAGTGCTTCCTTTTGCCTAAATCATGAAGGCGGTGTCCCTTCAGTGAAGTGCTTTGCTTCAAAGAGATTATTGAGCAAACTTTACAAGTTGTGACATTTTAATGGCGGAAAGATACACTTGATATATAGATGTACTTTGTTCTGCAGTTACGTGAATCACTACACTGAAAGCAAAGTTTATATTTCATGTTTGAGATCTTTGCTTGAAGTTTATGTAATGGGCAGCTGATTGATACGATTTACAAAGAATACTGTGATATAGCGGTAAATGAATAATTTCAAATAAATTTAAGCCTCATTGGAATAAAAATTGTAGATCAACTTTGGATTTTCAATCTGTACTACTTCTATGCCATTAAATATCACATGCTTCCATCCAGGGGCAACAGTGACTGTTATTCATTGCTGAAGTGGGGGCAATAACATTGAAATCTGTGGCATCTTCACAGGAACTGTCTTGGGGATTGTCCTGGCATTTAGAAATGGTTTCTTTTTAAAAACCGAACCATCCTAAAATCAGCATTTTCAACAGAACATCTGCATTTTTAACATCATGAGTGGCATCCCTTTTGCTTTACACTGCATTTTAAAATGTAATAACTCTTTTGATTTTATGGAGATTTTCTGCTTGTATATTAATAGAATCCCATGTGTGATCGCTGACTGTAAGGTGATTAGGTTAAGGGATAACTGAAGCTTTGATTAATTTTGTCAGTACTACCAAAGTCATAATAAAATAGATGGTGGTCATGGTAATGCACTGGCTAAAATGTGAGATACTGTAAAGATTTGCTGTATTTGAGGCTGATAACGTGCCATGCCTAGGATGCTGAGGACTGAACTTGCAGGGTTGGCCATTTTTTCTATCTCTATCAGCTGATGACAGATTGCTGAAAATTTACAATCTCGCCATTCTTGTTCAAATAATTGTAATAATAATTCATTAATTATTCATAAAAGATGTAAAGATAAACTCAGCAATTACAGGCAGTCTGATTAACACAGGCCATTTTGAAAGTAGCTAGAAATGAAAATCATGAACCAAGCTAAAAGTCATTTGGGCAAGTGTGGATGAATAAAGGAAGGTCAACTCAAATCTACTAAAGGCAATTTGTGCATTATCTAACAATTGCAATTTTAAAATTGATAATAGAATGGGTTCACGAGGACAATGTATGCTAGTGTTGTGCAAATAGACTATATCAACTATTTGCGAAGATATAAAATGAACTGGACAGCATTTATAAATGAAATGAACTGGACAGCATAAAATGAACTGGACAGCATAAATCTATGTGGCCCTGCATTATTTATTCCAAATACAAATATTTGGAATAAATAATGCAGGGCCACATAGATTTAACGTTGATTGCATGCATTACAATAGGGACAGAAAACAGAGTCACAGTGAGCAATTGTATCTTGAGGTATGCAGTGCTATTTACCAAGGGTTGGTACTCTGAACCATATTTAGATTTGGACCCCAATGTGGGGCACCATTTCAAAATCTGAAGTGACACAAAACTTGAGAAGGACATTGATTATATTTCACAGAGATATAGTCAAGATAGCTCGATGAACTGAAGGTTGTGGCTGAAGGATGAAATGTAGCACAAATAAATGCAAGATGATACATTTTGATGGCAAGAACATGGAAGAGTAAAATAATATCAAAGGGACAATTCCAAAGTGGGTCCAGGGTCTGAGATGCACCCAAATATTTGAGGGAGACAGGAGATGGGAAACTGATCTTGGGTATAGAAGCACAGAGAACAAAAGCAAAGAGATCATGCTAAATCAATGTAAAATATTGTTTTTTTGAAACATAAAAGAGGGTAACAGAGATAATAGAAATCAATTGAAAGTGAATGAAAGAAAACATCTCATTAGCCGAGAAGAGAATCAGAGGACATGAATGTTATGTACATAAATATCAAAGCAATTTCTCTACTTTTAAACCATTGTTCTTTTCTAAAGAGTGTGGGGATGCGATATTGAAGGTAGAGATTGTGGTGATGAAGCTGCCAATTGGATCAGCACCTATTTAAAACATAGCAAGGCTTTCCGAATGGTGGCCTATGAGCCTTCAATGAAGCCAAGATATTCTAAAGACAAGGAACCACCTTTCCGGGATAAAGATAAGGTAATTCAATGCTCAATTTACCCTGTAGAATATATTTAATGTAGAATATATTTCATGTATGAAACTGCAGTATATTAAAACTTATTATTTCAGAAGAAATTAAGATTAGTTTATTTTATTGAATTTCCCTGGTCTTTCTGGACTTGGACAGTCACCATTTTTATGTTGAGTATTAAACTGCCATTGCTTATCTGTGGCCAGCAGAAAAACGAATATCATCAGGACTAAAGTAGGGATTAGTAGTTTAATCAGTGGTCAATTAGCAGTGTTCCATGATGTTCATCTTGTGGTGGCACCCAGTGGTTAGCCCACTTGCTATGCGAACCCTTGGTAGTCGGGGGTAGGGTCATGTGACTGGGCAATGGCGGGAAGGAGTTGTCATGAGGTATAGGGGTGTGCCCTAGTATATAACCTTCCCTCTCTCTCCCTTTTCCTGCTCTTCGCGTCCAGCTCAAGCCCACGAGGCAACAGCCTCGTAGCAGCAACAATTGTTTTTGTGTTAGAGGACCAAACGTGCATATAATGCCTGAATAAATAAACCGTTTATTCACGACATTTGGTGCCTCTTCATTGGTGACCCGACGTTCCAAAACGGAGACCAGGATACTTAAACACCATGTACTGACGTTCTGTCTGTGCATGTTCATGTAAAGGCAGGATCTGGCCGTATTGCAATGAAATATTCCATTTAAATCTACCCTGCCCTGTCAACTGTCCATGTAGAGAAATGTATGGAGAAAAAGCCGTTAAGCATGTCAATCAAGAAGTGATCTGCAAGGATCAGTCTGAAGAAGGGTTTAAGCCCGAACCTTTGCCTATATCCATCGCTCCATAGATGCTGCCTCGCCCGCTGAGTTTCTCCAGCACTTTGTCTACCCTCGATTTTCCAGCATCTGCAGTTCCTTCTTGAACAACGATCTGCAAGGAATGTTCTCGTAGTTCTATGGGGAAAAAGTGGTGGTGAAATAGTATTGTGATTGATCTTCTGGAATCTGTGTTGCCAAGAAGGGACAGAAAGAAATGCAGTGGCCTTTATTGCATTTTGTCCTACCTACGGAACTGTAAACACTGTGATCTCTGGGTTGTTCCTGGAAACAAACATGCCCAGGCAAGCATTCACTGCTGCTGGAACCCTAAGAAACATGGTTTAAGACACAATTTGGGTTCGAACCAAGAGGTGTATGACCAGGCTACACTGCCTCCTGCCTAACGGTAGCAATGAGACGAGGACCTGGCCCAGATGGCAGGAATGTTTTATGATAAATGCTGTTTTCTTGAGGCAGTGTCTCATATAGCTGCTTTTGACAGTGTGGAAGGCTGTGTCCACGATGGTCTGAGCTGCTACAATAAACTGCAGATGCTAAACTATTTAGCAAAATACTAAGTGCAGGAAGAACTCAGTGAGTCGGGCAGCATCCGTGGAGAGAATGGACAGATGTAATTTGGGTGGGATCTTTCTTTAGACTGATTGCGCAGTGAATATAGATAGAGGCGAGGGTAGGGTAAAGCCTGGCAAGTAATAAGTGGATGCAAGTGAGGGGATTTATTGCCACATGGTTGGTGATTTGTAAGAAAAGGAGACATAAGGATGTCAGGCAAGGAAAGAACAGGGGGTTGTAAAGTAAAGCTGGAGGGAGGGATGTGGGTGGAAGGGATCAGAGGATAGAAAAATAAGAGGATACAAGAAAAGATGGAGCTGTGGAATTGGTGACCCAGGAGATCCAGCAGGCCATGGTGGACAGAGCACAAGTGTTTGGAAAAACGATTGCCTAGTCTGTACTTTGTCTCGCTGATGTCAAGGGGGCCACATCAGGAGTTCTTAATGCTTAAGCCGAGGTTTGAAGAAGTCCACGTGAATCTCTGGGAATCTTGGATGGTTTGCTGGGATCCCTGAATGGAACTGCGAGAGGAGGAGTAGGGATAGATTTACATTTCCTGCGGTTGCAGGGGAAGGTGCCTGGGGATGGGGTAGGTTAGCAGGGAAGGAATGAGCAAACGAAGGTGTAGTGGAAAGTCTACCTGCCACCTTAACCCAGCGTTCGGTTCATCCCGCAGCGCCAGTTCTTCTTGCCAAAAGACAAGCGATGCCATGGAGAAGACTTGGAGGCTGCAGTAGTCTCAAAAAGCTTCAAGCACTATGTGTCATTGAAGCCTCATTGAAGTTTTTAAACTGATATCTTAACGTCTTCTTTCACTAAAGGTGTATGCCTCTGCTCCTGCCATGCCAAAGCACCGCGACACAATAACATCCAAACCAAACATCCAAAACTACAAGTAACGACACAAGAACGGGGAATTTGTGCACGTCTGTGGATCTTCCAAAGCCAATTTGTTGGAAAAGCCCCAGCATTGGTGTAGCATTGTAAATTCCGGTTCTAGACTCTCCCCCTTAGTCTGGTTTAATCAAACACTGTCAAACTCTGGTTCCAAAACCTTACTTTATTGTAGAACAAACTGCAGGGATGGTTGCTGATCCACCCACGCAAGCCAACAATATCTCATGCAAACAGAACAGAAGTCACATTCAACCGACACACCCCAATGAATTACACACCCTCTTATACCCTTCCAAGCTAAGGGCGTGACATTACTTGGGGGAGGCAACCTCCACAAACCAATCACACATATTAATTATAACAGTACATAATTGACAGTTCCCTAACCCAATAATATAATCTTATATACATTGTATTCAAATGGAGCTTCTGGAAGGAAGCAAACATAGCAACATTTGCCTAAATATTCAAGAAACCCAGACAAGGCTCAACACTTAACCCAATCAACATCTAGCAAAGTAAAGCTTTGCAACAATATTTACAATGTGTATGTCTGGTTTGCATTCACCAATCCGTTTCATGCACTTTACACCTAATTGTAAGAATCTGCAGATGTATCATTCTCTCCCTGCAACTCTTATCTGGGCTCTAGACAAGCTGGCACCATTCTGCAGCTTGTCCCATTTCTGCAGAAGGCACTTTTAAATTGACCAAATGGCCTAGCAGCCCAGAAGCCTTTACTCAATTTTAGTGTCATAACCTGCTACAGTTCCTCAAATATATTCTTCAGCAAACTTGTTGATAAATTGTTATAATTTTCTGTTCTCCATTAGACTTCAGATATTTATACCTTTTTCTTAATCGCTGGAGATTTACACTTAATATTGCCATTTACCAAAAAAAAGGAAAGCGATAGATGGTGCAGCAGTTAGTGCTGCTGTCGTAGACCCCCAGGGGTCCAGATTCAATTCTGGCCTTTCTTAATTCAGTTTATTATTATTATAAATTGTACGGCATTGCAGTGAAAAGCTTTTTATTGTGCGCTATCCAGACAGCTGAATGATTAATAGGGTTCAAAGGTTTCAAACGTCTTTTATGGTCACATGTACCAATTAAGATACAGTGATATGCGAATTGCCATACATCCATATGTTTAAAAAAAAGCACCAAGACACACAACTACGTAAAAGTTAACATAAACATACACCACAGCGGATTCGCCACATTCCTCACAGTGATGGAAGGAAAAAAGTCCAATCTTCCTCTTTATTCTCCCACGGTCGGGGCATTTGAACCATCCATCTGGGCGATCGAAACTCCAGCATCAGGGTGATCGAAGCCCTCGCTTCGGCACGATCGAAGCCCCTGTGTTGGGGCGGTCAAAGCTCCTGCATCTTGGAGTTCACGAAGTCGGTCTCTGACCAGAGTGATGTTAAAGTCCGCAAGTACTCACGGTTGGAGCTCCGATGTCGATCTCTGGCAAAGGGATCTCGACTCTGCGATGTTAAAGTCCCGCAGGCTGCCCACAGTAGAACTTTCAAAAGTCTGTCTCCAGCAAAGGCAGTCAACTCCACGATGTTAGGTCGCAATGCGGACGGAGAATGGAAAAAGAAATCGCATCTCCATCAAGGGAGGAGATTAGAAAAGGTTCCCCCCCCCACATAAAACAAGCTAAAGAACACTAAAAACGTACATTGAATACGTACTATTAAAACACAAAGAAGGAAGGGACAGACAAACTGGTGGCGAGGCAACCATATTGATCACAATCAAGTCACAGTGTACAAATACTGGTGAGAGGACTGTTTAGTTGCCTGATAACAGCTGGGAAGAAACTGCCCCCGAATCCGTATGAGTGTTGTACATTCTTTCAGTGACCACATTATTTCTGTCCACGTTACACAGAGGGGCTGGTCGGTTACCTGCTCATTGTAAATTGGTGAAGGCAGGTGGCAAAATAATCAAAGGAGAGTTGAATGAACATGTGTGACCATGTAAATTGAAGGAAAATAAGGAGATGGAGAATGGAATGACGAGCTTATCCTGCTGTGAACTGGCATGCATTGAGTGTCTTGTGTTGTAAGAGTTTTCAGTTCTCTTCACTGAGTGCATCTGAAGACAGCTTTTGTTCAGCAAGTTTCCAACCCATGGCTTTAGAGAAATAAACTGACTTGAGGCAGTGTGAAAAAACCCCTGTGGAGATTTTGAAATACAAATCACGAACTTAATGAACAATGGTATTTAATAAATTAATTGTTTAAAGATATTGTGTGAGTTTCTTATTTTCCTTTGTAGACTTTATTTCCAAAATTATTGTGACCATGTTTAGTTTAGTTCAGATATACAGCGCGGAAACAGGCCATTCAGCCCACCGAGTCAGCACCGGCCAGCGATCCCTGCACATTAACTCTATTCTACACACATTAGGGACAATTTTTTTACATTTAAAACAAGCCAATTAATCTACAAACCTGTACGTCTTTAGAGTGTGGGAGGAAACGGAAGGTCTCTGAGAAAAACCACACAGGTCACTGGTAGAACGTACAAACTCCATACAGACAAGCACCCGTAATCAGGATTGAACCCGGACCTCTGGCGCTGTAGCTCTACCGCTGCGCCACCGTGCCACCGTTCTTTCCAACCATATCACACAGAGTGGCTGGTCGGTTAATTGCTCATTGTAAATTGGTGAGGGCAAGTGGCAAAATATTCAAAGGAGAGTTGAATGAATATGTGTGAGAGAATAAGTTGAAGGAATTAAGTAGACTTAATTTCCGAAAGTATTGAGAATGCATTGCTAATTTGATATAACCTGGCTCCCAAAAATCTCCAGTACCTCTAATATACCTTATGTTTAAAACCTGCATTGATATAAGATCTAATACTTTCTTTTTCCCGTTATAGACTGTCTACAATGATCTTAGTTCCTGCATGATGTTGTCTGAGGCAACCGTTGAAGATTTTAACACCAATTTGGAGAAAAAAGTTAAGATGGAGAATTTCAGGCCTGTACTTGTGGTGAAGGATTGCAAGCCATATGCAGAGGTACACAGTTTATGTCCATTTGCAAGCAAATGAGAATTGAAATTAATATGTACTCAGCATGTCATGTTATAGAATCAATTAATGCTGTCCATTGAATTTTGCAGAGAAGATATTGGATTTTTTGGGGTGATGCACAAATCATTATATGAAATATGGAGCCCTAGTTAAGGGCCTTTGAATCGGAAATTTAAAAAGGAAGGTTTTCAATTTATGTTTCTGGAAATCTGAGACATCTTGTGCTTTAATGTTCTGTATTTCATATCAACACTGAGGGAGTTCTGCACTAAGGAACTGTCCTAAGTTCAGGACGTGGTAACTTCTGCCTTCTACTGGCATGCAAAGATTTCCATGGCATCGCTTTGAAGAAGAGCAGAAGGACCTGATGTCCTTGCCATCATTTTGGTCAAAGCACCTGCACAAATAATTTTGTGGTTAATTTGCAGATCATCTGTCCATTGGTTATTAATCCACTGCCCTTTCAGAGCAAAACAAAACACTTGCTCTTTTATTTATATGATACTATCCTGATATTCCTCCTTACGAATGAAAGTAACAACAATTTATATGTTACTCAGTTATTAAGCTGAACTGATTTTAAGCAGACATCTCCCAAAGAGTTTTGCTACATGTTGTATTCTTGTGAAATTGGCTTTTTTTATTTACATAAGTTCACTGATTTTACAACTGTTATAACCCAGCTATTTTCAGAACTTGTGTAATAAAAAAAATAAAAAAATTTTGGTCATAAGATGGAATAATATCGATTTCCTTTGCATCGACACGTCCAGGCACCCGTTCAAGACTTCGCAGTGCCACGCCGACGGTTCGATCACGTACTCGTGGACATCGTGCGGCCACTGCCTCCGTCCCAGTGTGTTTCACACCTGCTTACGGTGGTTGACCGTTTTACGCGATGGCCGGAGGCCATCCCGCTCACGAACACTTCAAACCAGTCGTGTGCTCGTGCCCTCGTAGCAACGTGGATTGCCCGCTTTGGGGTTCCACTTCACATCACGTCGGGGTCACCAGTGTAGCGGGGACTCGCAGGAGTTCAGCCAAAAACTAAGCGGACACAAATTGTGTGCGCTAGACATGTTTATTCTCTACAATACAGCTCCCTACTCCTCGAAGGTCACGGGCGTTGCCCGGCCTTAAATACCAACTCGGGTACAACCTCGTGACTAGCGCCTCCCACACCGAGACGCTGGCCTCCAGAGCCGAGGGTTCATTGTGCCCGTGGCTTGCCACCAGGTGCCGCCACAGTAGGAAAAATAAAAAGTAATATAGCCATTGTGGTTGTGCACCTAAGCCTAGCTGTCACTTGTGTAAGACAATGCATTGCTGAATAAAATGGAGCTTTGAACCTCACACAGATGAGTGCTCTATAAATTTTTCATTGCGCTTCATTTGTTTTTAATTTTTAGGATACTTGGAAAGACTTACAGATTGGGACTTCAAAGTTGTGTCGTGCAATGTCTTGCACGAGGTATGTTCTTAACTATCTTAACTCAAAGTTTCTAAAGGTTTGTGGAACCTGTGGAAGGATAAAGGTGGATACAGACTGAGCTGCTATGAGCAGAATGTGCCGAGCTGTGAAAGAATGGCCAATGTATTAGTTTAGTTTATTAATGCCACATATACAGAGATACAGCGAAAAACTGTCACAGTGTACAGATATATGATAAAGGAAATAACGTTAATGCAAGATAAATCCAGTAAAGTCCGATTAAAGATAGTCTGAGGGTTTCCAATGAGGTAGATGATAAGTCAGGACTGCCCTCTAGTTGGTGATAGGATGGTTCAGGTGCCTGATAATTGCTGGGAAGAAACTGTCCCTGAATCTGGAGGAGTGTGTTTTCACAGTTCTGTACCTCTTGCCTGATGGGAGAGACGAGAAGAGGGAATGTCCAGGGTGAGACCCACCCTTGATTATGCGGGTGGCCATGCGGAGACAGCGCAAAGTGTAGATTGAGTCAATGGAAGAGACGTTGGTTTGCGTCATGGTCTGGGCTGCTTCCACAATTCTCTGCAATTTCTTGCGGTCTTGGATGGAGCTGTTCCCAAACCATGCTGTGATAAATGTGCTATTATCTTCCTGCGTCGAACATCCTCCCTTTGTGAGCATGTATCCGATATGTGATCCTGTGTCTCACCAATCCTTAATGCTGGATGTTGATAGTACCTTTAACCCATACATAGGCATTGCTGGCATGTCTTGCATCTATTGCCTGTCCCCGAATGCCTTTGTTTTGTTGCAATTCTCATCATGACGGCACTTATACAGTGCCTTTAAGTACTGTGCATCAAACTGGGCATGTATGACAAAGGCATCACAGTATATTACGATATGATAGAACTTTATTTATCCCAGGAGGTAAATTGATCTGCCAGGTCATTATTCTCGGGTAAGATGAGCATGATTTGGATAGGAACCTGCCAGGGTTGGTGTGTCAATGTCCTTTTGTTTCTATGTGGTAGTGATCATGGTCAGGAGAAGACTGTTGAAGTATTGGTGAATCTTCCAGTGGATTTTGTGATAACACAAAGCGTAGCCATGCTTCACTGATGATGACATCAGTGCAAAGTTGAGAGTGTAAAGCTGACAGTGTAAGGATGGTGTAAAGGTTCCTGATTTCTTGAGTTGATTCTGCTCTCTTTCAGGTGACCCTGTCTCTTCTGGGTGGTTGAAAGCTTTGGGGATGAAAAAACAAGTCTTTTACCACAGGATAACTATGATAACCAAAATGAACTAGATTCAAAATATATTGAGCAGCCACAATTGGCCACCATCACACATCCCAGGCAATGCTGAACTTCTGCAAGCAATAGTTTAACTCCCTCAGCTCGACATTCCAACAGCATTACCAAAGGCAAAAACTCCAGCACCAAATTAAAAATGGTTACCCTTTAATTTGCTGATGGGATTTATTGTCGACGGGATCAACATTCAATGCCCATCTTGAACTAGCCTTGAGAATTTGGTTTTGGGTCAATTCAGAGCTCGTAGAGAAGTTACTAAACACTGTTGGATAGCGCAGTTCCAGGGAGTAGCAATGCATAAAATGGACACAAAGTGCTGGATTAACTCAGTGGGTCAGGCAGCATCTCTGGAGAAAAAGGATTGGTGCTGTTTCGGGTTGGGACCCTTCTTTAGACTGATGTTCGGGTCAGGTCCTTTTCTAAACAAGTAGGAATGTATTTCAGATTCAAAGCCATGTGTAATACCAACATGGGAATTTGCAAATGGAAATTATTTTAAACTGGACCTTCCACTTTGGATATCTTGGTTGCTTTTGAATCTAGCTCATTTAGCACACTACAAACTGTAACCTCACCTCACACAATGTGTTAGAGGGTGTCTTTTGCATAAAAATGACCTCTTTCATGCTTTAATGTTTTTATATTTCTTTTTAGATGCATCTTCACAACAGTAAATCCAGATACAGGAGTCATAGACAGGAAGGAACCGTTCAATACACTCAAAAGGTAAATGTAGAGATCAGTAAGTTTAGTTTATTGTCGCGTGCACCGAGGTCCAGTGAAAAGCTTTTGTTGTGTGCTATCCAGTCAGCAGAAAGA
Source organism: Raja brachyura (assembly GCA_963514005.1). The sequence goes on along the minus strand of OY740788.1, from coordinate 38,330,579 downwards.
CAATACATCAGCAGAAAGACTATCGACCCATTTACAGTGTAGAGATACATGAAAAGTGAATAACGTTTAATGCAAGGTAAAGCCAGTAAAGTCCGATCAGGGATAGTCCGAGGATCGAGAAGGAAGTAGATAGTAGTTCAGCACTGCTGTCTGGTCATGGTAGGGTGATTCAGTTGCCTGATAACAGCTGGGATGAACCTGTCCTTGAATCTGGAGGTGTGCGTTTTTGCACATCTGTACATTTTGCCTAATGGGAGAGGGGAGAAGAGGGAGTGGCCAAGGTGCGACTCGTCCTGATTATGTTGCTGGCCTTGCCGAGGTAGCATGAGGTATAAATTGAGTCAACAGAAGGGAGGTTGGTTTGTGTCATGGTCTGGGCTGCGTTCACATTTCACTGCTATTTCTTGTGATCTTGGATGGAGCTGTTCCCAAACCAAGCTGTGATGGTTGATAAACTTGATAAACTTATGCAACCATGAGGTGCACAAGCTTCCCTATTGTCCAAGTGGGTAATTGACAATTGTGTGTGGTTATGTGGTTTGTGGTGAGTTAATTGCCGTTATTCACCTCATGGTTATCATTCCTACGCTCGGGCAAAGCATATTTCAAGGTTTCTGTTCCTATTTGTTTTCCAGAAATTCAGCAATGAGGTGATCATCTTTTGAATCGCCTCCAGTGCTGTTCACATTTCAGCCGGGCATGTACTGATTAACATTTGCTCTTTCAATTTTTGTTAAATCACTAAGTTGCTCCTCAAGGTGTGTTTAACTCGCCATCTATTTCAGTTGGCAAGAGTAGTCAGTGAAAATATGCACCGGTTTTCATGCTTCTCAATTGTGGCGTCACGCATGTAACCTCAGTGCTCAGCATCAATACTGGAGATGAGTTTGTGGTTCCCTGCCTTCACTGTAGGAATTGTGTAAACGTTAATGATACACATTAACAAACGTTAATGATACACAGTGCGAGTGGGTGAGAACATGGTCCGGAAGTACCATCTGTGTCATTGACTCTTACAGGGATATTTGAACTATGATTGTTAACTGGGCATGATCAAGAATATAGACAAGGTTGCTTAATTGTCATATGCAAGAGAACAGAACAACGACGTTTCTAAAATAAAGGCACATAGTGCAGGAGTAAAGGTGACTCAGTGGCGCAGCGGTAGGGCTGCTGCCTCACAACATCAAAGACTCTGGTTTGATCCTGATTATGGGTGCTGTGAGTACGGAGTTTGTACATCCCCCCCCCCCTGAGACCACATGGGTTTTCTCCGGGTGCTCCTGTGTCCTTCCACATTCCAAAGACATGCAGGTTTGCAGGTTAATTGGCAACCGTGGGTGTGATGCAACCAATCCGTATGCTTTCCACTGTACAGCTGTAGACTTTCAACAGAGTATTTGGTGACCCAACAAATCTCAAACTTCTTCGGGAGTAGAGGCGTTGATGAGCTTTCTTTGTGATTGCATCAATGTGCTGGGCCTCAGGACAGGTCCTCAGAGATGTGCACGTCCAGGGCCTGGAAGCTGTTATCTCTCTACACTGCAGTTCCATCAATGAAGACAGTTTTATGGACACTCAGCTTTCCTTCTTGAAGTCAATACTCATCTCCCCGGTCTTGCTTACGTTGAGAACAAGAATGTTGTTCCAGTACTATTTAATCAGATTAATAATTTCCCTGTTGTACTCTTGACTCGTCGTTACCAATTTTGCATCCAACAAAGGTGGTATTGGGCAAATTTAAAGATGGCATTGGAACTGTGTCTGACTACACAATCCTGCTCATCCATATTTGTACTGAATGAGCTCAGCTGATGAGGATGTCGAGGATCCATTTGCATAAGGGTGAGCAGAGCCCCAATTCCTTGAGGTTGAGGAGAAGTTTAGAGGGGGAATGAGGTTGTTAAATGCCAAGCTATAGTCTTTGAACATCAGCCTGGTGTACGTTGTTCTGATTGACCAAATGGTCCAGTACAGAGTGGACAGGCAGCAAGGTTATATCTGTTGTGGATCTGTTATCATAACCAACCTCCCAAAGCACTTCATCCACCACAGGTGTGAGTGCCTCTGGTCAGTAGTTGCTGAGGCATGGGACCTTGTTCCTCTTAGACACTGGTGTTATGGATGTGCTTCTAAAGCAATTGGGGACCTCATGGTGAGAGGGTGCAGATGCCTACGGAAACTCCAGCTAGAAATTGGATTGGATCTATTTACATTATTCTTTTTCATGTCAACACCAGTGATGTGTCTGGTCCTCCACAAAATATTATTTAGTTGGATAAAACATTGAGTGTGAAACAACGAGTTAAAGGTTTACACCCAGTAGAGAGGGTTGTAATGGGGCTTGTGCAGTTCCGGATGGGACCCCACTCAAGCCAATTCCTGACAGTTACTGTACAGCAGTCAGAGAAGGATACAGTGCGGCTCATCCCTGTGAATGTTTCGAGTGGCGGACGAAGAGAACTATACCAAATGCTTGGTGACGTAGCTGTGTAAAGGGAGGATAGACACAAAAAGCTGGAGAAACAGTGGGACAGGCGGCATCTCTGGAGAGAAGGAATGGGTGACGTTTCGGGTCCAGACCCTTCTTCAAACTGAAAGTCACAGGAAAGGGAAACGAGAGAGATAGATGATGATGTAGAGGGATAAAGAACAATGAATGAAAGATATGCAAAAAAGTAATGTTGATAAAGGAAACAGGCCATTGTTAGCTGTTTCATGGGTGAAAACGAGAAGCTAGTGTGACTTGGATGGAGGAGGGATAGAGAGAGAGAGAGAGAGAGGGAATACAGGGGTTATGAAGTTAGAGAAATCAATATTCATACCACTGGGCTAGTAAAGGAATCTTCTCTCCATGTCATATATTGTTCAGGTAAAGTAGAGTAAGTAATACTGTCACCACTAGGTGTCATGATTAGAGTTAATGTAGAAAACATAGAATTGAAGAT